>JAVQJG010111874.1:0-18294 GCA_036024015.1 Craterocephalus amniculus | reverse complement strand
TAACTTCCTTTTGGGATTTATGCGTGTTGAGATGTGACAACAATAAGGCATTTGTGTTAAAGTTGGGAGCCACCCTGTGCATTCCTTTTGATGCTTCCTCCCTCAAACCGGTAAATTCCTCTTTTAAAAATGTGGTGGGAGACTCCACCCAAGCTGCATCATCCGAGCAGAGCTCTTCTGTACTTCCAACCGGTGTCCGTCAGCTGGGTTGTGTCCAGCATGATGTCAGGCGTGCTTTCTGAATGCAGTGAGTGGGGGTAACATTACGTTTCACATGGGCTGTGGCTTGGAATCAGTTTCCTCTCCTCACCTCTGCCATCTGTGAGGAAAGTGCTAACTGATACTCGGTGCAGCTTTCTGAGGCAAAATGTTCCCTTTGGTGTCGCTGTAAAATGGAAATAAAGCTTAATGGGTTTTATCATCTGGGGTAGTTTGTTGGTAGAAGTGCAAAGTTATGTTTATTGATGGTATTTTAATTGTATATAATTGTTTTTATTGGTTTGGCTTAAGAGCAGACCAATATCGTTGTTTCTATTTTTTTTAAAACCTTTTGGTTTTAAGTTGAATCTCTCATGTAATCCTGTTCAATGTTTCCCTGCTCCAACTGGCCTGACTTAAATTGAAGTGTCATTGTGACAAACTTCATAAGCTGTTGGATCCATTTAGTCAGGTGTGTTGGAGCAGGGAAACATCGAAAATCTGCAGGACTGCAGCCCTAATTGGACCAAACTGAGTAGCCCTGCTGTTTATGCTGTAAGGGAGAAGGTGAGGTGGGACATGTCTGTGAAATTCCAAATTACTTCATATCCGATCATTGTGATTTATTTGAAGATCACACATTTTTTCAGCAGTACATTTCATTCACATGTGTAAACAATGTCTCTTTTCATCGCTATGACTTCCCTATGGTTTGCTGTTTGATTGTACTAGCTGTGCACTTGAGGATTTGAATGACATTAATGGTGTGGCTTTAGGTGCAAAGCTAACCACTGCTGCAGGTATGGTCTGCCAACAAGGCACCTACAACTTGGTATTTTTTCAGATTTAAAGAGAAAAAAATGTGCACAGCGCCAGTCCTGGAGATCTGCTATCAATTCTCCAACAGAGCAGCTGAGTGATAGCATAAGGGAATTCTGCTAAATGCAACTAAATGTTGCAGGACCAGATGAGGCACCCCTAATGTAAAACCAGATGTGTGATAAAGTTACAGTATCTAATCATAGTTGTTTGGCTCCTGACAGTCTACCTGTTCTTTTTTTGCACATTTAGCTGAAGTACATATTTATTGGCAATTATTTTTCATTAGATTGAGAATCAAACCTTCAGAAGAAGAATATTCGTTAATAACAAAGGTTCCATATTTATTTGTCTTAACATGCATTAAAGATGCCATGAATAATGTGATAACTGGTGTTAAACTCAGGTGTAGTAAAACACTTCGGTTTTACATTGGTGCATCCAGGCTAATTTTAGAAACTGTACAAATGCTGAATTTCATCTAAGTTTTTATTTATATAATATAATATCTGGCATGTAAAAAGTCGGTTGCTCACTATGTATTCCAATTAGAGTAGATTTTTTAATATTAATATCAAAATAATGGTAATTTAAAAAAATATTTGTGTAATGCAATCCTACAGTGAATGATGCCATAGTTGTAGCGACTGTTTTACAAACGATGGGCAGGATGTTAAGATTACACCAATAAGGTTGT
Organism: Craterocephalus amniculus; assembly: GCA_036024015.1. NCBI lineage: Eukaryota > Metazoa > Chordata > Actinopteri > Atheriniformes > Atherinidae > Craterocephalus > Craterocephalus amniculus. The sequence goes on along the minus strand of JAVQJG010111874.1, from coordinate 16,580 downwards.
AAACGGCAATGTTTCACCATGGTCACATTAACACCCCTGGAGTAGTTCTCCAAAATTTTTAACAAAGAGTTTGTTAGTTTTTTATGAAAAGCTAAAAATATTTTTTTTTACATATGAGCAAAGCTGCACAGCTGTGTGTGTATGTGAAGAAGTGATTGGTATTAGCCGAGTTTACCTGAAGCACTTTTGTTCCGAATGAACGTCCAGTCAGAAAAAAAAATGCATCATGTGAACGCATCACCTTATCATAAGCTTGATTTCTAAACCCATCCTTCGAAGTACAGATTAATTAGGCAGCTACCGGAACAAGGATGTCTGTGTTAATGGCAGTAAAAGAAAGTCTTGAAACCTTTGAATAAAGCTAACGGGTTTACTCTGAACAGGGAATGAATGTTAAAAAGCTCTTTGCACCCACTAAACAAACCTTGTTGATGCAGGAGACATTTAATCTCATCTGTTGCTTCCAAAGTCAAGAGTGAACTTTCAGTCTCACCATCGGTTCTTTGCTCGTACTGGATGATGAATTGTGGCACCGTTTTAACAAGTTTTTAACTGGAGGACTTGCAGTTTCCTCTGGTTCTTCTGTAAAGTGATTAGCAGCAGATAAATCACAGGAGGAATAGGACTTCCATCATTTTTCATGTTGTGATAAAACGTATATGGATTGTTTTGTTTTCAGCGTGAAAAGCTGTAGGAGTCTGACTAGAAAGTGCCAGGTGTGCAGTTTTACGGAGGACGTCACCGTTCTGGTTAACAGTGTTTTTATAGCCATACTTTTAAAATTGGATCAGCTTCTGTGGTGTGAACAGTAGCTCTGGCAGCCAGGCGAGAAGACTTAAGTGCAAGCAGACAACACCAGGCCTCCTTTTCCCGACTCTCTCTCATTTTTCTGTCTGTTTGTTTTCCCCTCAGCTAGACGGCTCGGTCCGGAGGTGGCGTGTGCAGATTGTTATTTGTAGAGGGTGTAACCAGCCAGGAGTGCTTCCTTTTTTCCCCCCAGCCCCCCCGGTCCGAGGCTGTGCGCATTCATGCAGTTCAAAAGCAGAGGGCATCTAATGGGCTCCATTTGTGCTGCTACAGTTATCCGAAACAACTGGGGCTGCAGCACATCTGCTTTGTGCATGTTATGGTGCGTTTGCAAAATGACCCTGACTCCCTGCTACATACAGAAGTTCATCTCACTTAACAAAAGTTTGTTTTTCTGGAAGACTGCTCCACTTTATCAGGCTTTATACTGCTCACTCCTTCTGAACGTGTGATGATCGTATTTTTATTTGAAACCAGTAAAAAGGTTAATTTTGAGACAACCTGAGTTTCAGCTGACTAAATGACAATGCTGCGAGGGGATCTAGAGTCAGAGGCCAAATCTCCTCCCCGTCTGTGGCTGCATGTAGGGCATGATCAGGAGATGATTGCTCGTGGTCTCCATGGTTGTTCTAGTTGACATTTATATTTAAAATTTTTTTTACTTGAAGCTAAAATATGTGCCTGTTCCAGAGAGCCTCCCTTTCTTAAAATAGAACCCAGCAAATGCCTGGTCTTTTTGTGGAGATGCCTGGTAAGATAAAAGTTAATGCCAAATTCCTGTTGAGTCTTGGGAGTTTTGTCAGCAGATAAGACCCGGGCATAAACCACAACCCCAATTCCAAAAGAGTTGTGACACAGTGTGATACGTAAATAAAAACACAATGCAGTGATTTGCAAATATTGTCCAACATGATTTTAGTCCGAGTGTTTTTAACAAATTCAGTGTTAAAAGCGAGGCATTTTATGGAAGATATGACTTAATTTCCAATGTGACGGCAGCCAACGCATCTGAAAAAATCTGGGACAGGCAATGAAGTTAGGAGTACAAAAAGAAGCTGGAGAAACAAGGTTTACATGGGTGGAGTTAATGACATAATCAGAGATGTAAAGGGACCCTCAGAGAGGCAGAGTCTCTCAGAAGAGGAGATGATACAAAAGTGCGCCTAAAAATCAGTAAGAAATCTCTGTATGTGAGAGAATATCAGAATATCAGGAGTGGATATCCATTATCATTGGGCTGTCAGTCAGCACTATATTAAAACCAGGCATGGTTCTCTGATGAAAATCACTGTGGGCTTAGGAATATATCCTGCTAAAACCGTTGTCTGTGTGAACACAGAAAAGAAGCTATATGTGAACAGAATCCAGAAACGCAGCCATCTCCTCTGAGGTAAAGCTAATTTAAAATAGACATGAGGGCAAAGAGGAAAATTGTTCACCGTCTGATGGATCCATCAGAGATTTCCTTTGGAAATCATGGACATTGTGCCACCATCAAGCATATTAGTGGTTAGAACTTCAAAAGCCTGCATCTCAGTGCCTATGCAACCACTTGCCAGCTCATTTATAAGAACATCATTAATCCTGAACGGCAGGTTTTGAGCAAAACCAGGACTTGTAAGTTTCTGCATGATGCACCTGTTCCACCTGCTGGCCTTCATAGTGGAGGAACCTGAGTGCCGGCATCAATTACAAATGCCTGATTATATGTTTGGAGAGATGGCCTAGCGGTTACAGAGGTAGACGAAGGTAAACCTTTGCCCCTGAGCAAAGCCATTAACCCCCTGCTGCTCCTGAACGCCCTTCTGCTCTTATAGAATTAGTTAAAAGCAGAGAAGGAATTCCCCAGCTGGGATTATGTAAGTATAATTAAATATAAAAAGACATAAAATGCAGAATACAACAAAAACCCAGGAGTGTTGAGCATGTAGAATCCTATCCTGTCGAAAGAAATCATGCCACATGGTAGCACACATGTCAAATTCAAGATAAGATTCTTCGTGAAATAGTAAAATCTCTCACTTTGTGGATAAGGTATTAATACATGATGTGATTAATCATTACTCATTGCATCCGCGTTTTATTTAGTTACATATGAAACATTGGTGGGAGGCTATGTTTATTTGGAAGATGAAAATAACTCGTACCACCCTCACATGTAAAAAAAAAAAAAGGTTGTGAGTTGTGCTGCGTATTTGATTCTCTTAAAGCAAGCCACACATCTGGCACGGCTACTACACAGGTTCATTGTCCTCCTCCACAACCCATGAAGACCTGAGGTGTCCTCTGCACCGATACAGGGACACTTCTGTTTTATATCTGAGCAGCAGCGCTGAGTGGAGTTGCTGCAGATGCTGACATCCTGTGAAAACCTCCTAAATGTCTTTATATGGCAGCATTGTTTAGTCTGTCGCTTGGAATCCAGTGGAAAGAAAACTTCAAAACTTCTGCATGTTTCCCAAATAATTATAGATGATGGGGTTTTTTTTTTTAAACTCTCCTCCTGAGTGCACAATAATTACCCTTTCTTTGATTTTTTTCTTAATGTATTTAAGCCATTAGGCATTCATTTACATTACTCATTAAGGTCATACCTAGTTGATCTCCTTTTTCATAGCCGAACATAATCGGCATCCTAACAAACGAATTGAGCATGTTTCTGTCCTGATTGACCCAGATGAGATAAGCAGCGTTATTCGTCACAGTGATGTTCAAACTTTGGTAATAAATCCTTAACTTTGCCAACTCTGAACCATGTTTGTGTTATTTTTTTCCTTCAGTGGGGGAAGGATGATTGTGGAGGTGCCTGTTTATTTGTCTGCATGAGCTGCTCTGAGTGATTTGACCTTTGAACCCATCTATGAGGAGTTAAAGAGGACTTTGAACAGGAAGTCTCCAATAATATGCAGCAGACCAGCAGAGTAGGAAAGCTGGCATTTCCCCTGCTTTTGCTCCTCACATTTCATTGTTTCCTGCTGCCTCTTGCTAGTTTGGTTGGGACTCTTTGGCACATATATGTGAGTTTCAGAACTGGGAGGGACTCTGTTCTTGGGCAGGACAGAAACCTGCATGTTAAAGTGGAATAACGCATCGTTGTGACTTGGCAAAGTTAAATCTGTCTATTTCTGGTGTCGTCTGGATTTGACCTGAAAATTGCATGTGGAATTGTTTTCACATGGCATGCACAGAACAATGAGTCTCTTGTGTTAACTGTTCTAACAGCAGGTAGATGAGAAGAGGTGTGGTGCATGAAGAAACAGCCCAACTCTGCCTCTTTTTATTCAGCAAAACAAGCAGAGGGATCAAATTGGCCTTGTTGTGTGACGATTATGGGCGAAGTAAAGGTTTCTGTTATGAGATGTGGTTCAATAAATAAGCATCTCTTTCTGTTTTTGTCCCTTAAAAAGTTAAAAGTATTGACATATGGGGCAGAAAGATATTGAGCTCAGGGTTTGTCCATATTTATTTGCTTTTTTGTGCTTTTGTTCGTTCCTTTGCAGTAAAACCAAAGTCCATATGCAAAGCACACAGGGCTGGAGGACATGCACACACCCTGCAACAAAGATGAAATCTGTGATAGTCTGCAGCAGATGCCTCTAAGAATATTTAATCCCAACCCGCTTATTAAAGTTTTTCCCCTCCTTGCAGTGGTCAGTGGCTGGAAGTGAAACATTTATAGATGAATGCTACTGCTATGACTCCTCTCTCCTTCTCTGCATGCTCGTTTGTGCCAAGACTACAGTATGATGTCAATTACAATCACGGACGGGATCTGAAACAGATTACAGACACATTGTGTCGTTAACATGTTTCTTTTTGTGCTGCAGAAGCCGAACATCCTGAAAAGTCCTTATGCAAGTGTTTCTCCAGTTCCCCAGACTGGCAGCCTCGAGCTAATCATGAAGAAAAAGAGTCTCACTCGAGCTGACTGATTCATAGAAGGCTCTTTGAGAAATGCCTCGTACTGTAGGCCCGCTCCCCTGCACTCCAGCAGTGAAAAGTCCAGTCTCACCGCAAGAATTTCCATACAACCGTCTGTAATCTGAAACACATTACCGTCCCTACATAAACAGGGGCTGTGCTTGTGTAGCTTTATTCCCCTCTAAAATAGGTTCGCCAGCTTTCAGAGACGTCTCATTTGTGGACTGAGCTTTCAGGCGGGGTCAGGAGCGGGCCGTTCTGGGCTTTCAGGACCAGTTTTTAGCCTTGTTAAGTGTTGGTGTGTCATTGTTTCTTAACATGACATCTGACTGCTACCTTTTCTTTCATTATTCTCTATCGGGGGTTGTTACAGGCATGTTTAAAGGTGCCACCTAGCCTGAGTTTAAGAGATTTCTCACATGTAGTAGATGATTATGGTCGAGGATCCATGTTAACACAAACAGAGATGTGGTGCAATAGCAGTATAACAGTACGTTTTTATATTGATCCAAAATGCAAACAACGTTCAAATATCAATACAAAAAAACTTTATTCAAACACTTAGATTTGTTTCTCCGTCATTTTCACTTTATTGTTTTCTATTCTTTTTTTCTTTTGATATGAATGGAACTGACTATGTACATATACCTGTGACAACATTTCATGCCAGTCGTTTGATCTTTAATCTAATCGGACTGAATTTGAGATATCAGCAAACATCAAATCGCTATCCATTGTATCAATAAATTGTATAGTGATCAAACTGGTGATTCCCACCCCATGTGCTACAGGTGTAAGGCCGAAAAGAAACGTTAGACAGATGTCTGATAGAGATTATCTTCACTTTGCACCCAAATATTCCTCTTTGCATTTTTTCTCCCGTTCCTTGCTCGTTTGTGTGTGTGTAGAAAGTTTATACCGCTTATCAGCATGAAATATTGCCTAATCAGATACACTTCTTATAAAGATTAAACATTTGCTTTTATGTTTTATATAGAGAAGTCAAAGGCATAATAGTTATGTTTTATTATATCAAGTCAGTGGATAACTGTGTGATGTAGGCAGATATCAAAAGCTCTCTTATGATACGTTTTTCATTCGATTCAGGAGCCAGCTATTGATACAAGACCACATCACATGCAAATTTAACACAAAGCAACCATTCATTTTAAATCATAGTGATGGGATAGTCTGAATCTATCATAGCTACAGCACACCTTTGGACAGCAGCATTTTCTTTTTATCAGATCAAATAAAGATGTTTTGGTTGTTTTAACAAAGCAAAATGAACATTAATGTTTGGTGGATATCTTTAGTTTAGACCTACGCCATTGGCTCATTGAATCAAGTGGTACATCTCTGAAACTAAGTATGCTTATCAAAGTGTACTGAAGTGTAGAAATTCTAGCTAAAAAAGGGGAAAAAAATAATTAAAAGTGGCCAGACTATATGGAGCTTGCGAAATTTAGCGGGCGGGACCAGGCTAGCTTTCACTGCTTTTTAATCCAAACTACATAAAATATAATGGTGTTGCATTCCACAGTCTGAGTGCTGCTGCTGGGAACGATTGGTCTGTTTGGTCATTACAAGATTCTGATTAGATTTCCTTAGACTGTTAGGAAGTGTATAGCTGAATGAGAGACTGTCTGAAGTTTCACAGCAGCAATTTAAAAGGAAGTCTAGAAACTTACTGACAGCCAGTGAAGAGACTTTAATACACGTTAAACTGCCCAAGGTTATTTGTTTGAGTAGATAGTCTTATAGCAAAGGATGGAATAGCTGCTGCTTATTTAGATAAATGAAACGAGTATTACAGCATCTCCAGTTCGCTTGTTGACATAATTGATCTGAGTTTTCAGACTTTTTGTCCGACCATTTCTAAACATAATTAAAGATTAAATGTAAGTTTCTGCGACTGGGCTCCTGTCAGACTCTAACAGTCAGAGATGGCTCGGTTCGGTCTTATAAAGGTTCAGGTTTACTCAAGTTTACAGCGCTTAAGCATCAGTAGAGCTGAATGTTAGAAAGGAGATGAAAGAAAACATCACAGAACTTTTGAATGATCAAAAAGACAATTTTTCAATCAAAACTGCTCAGTAGTTTTTAGAGCTGAGTACTTTCAGGAATCATCTAAAAATGTTTAATTCAAATGTTCCACTAAGGGAGAAATTTGGGAAATATTCATGTAGAAATGCTTGGAAGGGCGTGTTTTAACTTACACACCGAGTATAAAATCTAAATCTGTTCTGTAGGGTTTCAGTCTTCATTTAAGGGTCCTGCAATTTGAAACTTAAACTTATCTCCATAAAAGGACAGTTTTCTCTGTTTCTGACGATGTTGTTTTAAATGGGAGGGATGAGGGTGGGTGGGGTGGGGGGGGCTTCAATGTTGTGTGGCATCGCATGTAAACTGTCTGGCTCATGATTTAACAAGAAACTGCATCCTCTGTCTGCAACATTACACCCAGACAAAACTTCCCTGTAGCCTTGTTCTCAAGCCCGCCCACACACACACACACACACACACACACACACCACACACACACACACACACACATTCAGAACATGATGCATCCGCACGACGCTTACCAGTGTTATGTTTTTCAGGAACGAACTATCATGGCATTGTACAAAGGAAACCCCTGTGTTGCGTCTGACTCACATGGCCTCACATTAAGGGTCGTGTGTGTGGTTTTCAGACTTCCATTGTGTACATTTGGTGTGTCCTAGGCTGCGGTGACGTCATTCCTTGCCTCCTCCAGGCTGTATTGTTCTCCTATCCACCTGTTGGACTTGTGCCCTGCGCTGCAGTGGGAGGTGGAACAGCTTGCTCACTTTCACAGCCAGCACATCTCATCACAGTGCAGATGGACGGGCGGGAACCGCACCTGTCCGTGGTCAGGGCACGGTTTTCCTCTTTGACATCCTAGATGTTTTTATAGCGCTCTATTAAGGAAGTCTCATTCAATGCCTCTAGGAAGGCAGTCATGTTACTTTAGCCATACACATGATAAAAACTGCCCTCATTTTGTGGGGTTGGAAGGAATAAAATAGAATTACTTGTAGCTGCTTTTTCGTTGACTTTGAAGTGTCTGATGGTTTCACACCGTCCAACATTGTACTGCAGACCAGAGCGGAGAGACTTGTTTTAAGAGAAATGTCAGATTTAGAAGAAATTTTCTTCTATGAAAAGACGTCTTTTAGGTTGTGTATAAAAAAAGACATTTAACTTTCCCAAAACTGTTAGATGTTTTAATATATTATCACATGAATTTGTCCTGTACACGGTTTTTAATGGGTAATTTTTCACTGCTGCACCATTAAACATGTGCGGCAGGCCATGTGTGTTACTGGAGATGCTAGGCTGTGAAAGTTTAGAAAGAATGGAAGTGTATTTGTTGTTTGGAGAATTTTTGGTTTAAAAGTACTGACATGGACAAATACTGGCAAGCTGTAACTGGAGCAATTTGCTGCATCACCTCAGCTGTCAAATACTTTGCAATAAGACTGAATCTAACATCCTCAGGTAAAACTGGAAGAGCTGCATGCCAGATGTCACCTGTAGATGTGTTTGCTAAAGGTTCTGATGGCCATAAAAAAAAGCAAATACAAGATAAAGATCAAGATAACCAGCGGTGTAGCAATCCACACAGTTTAAGATGATTACTGTGGAGAAAGAAAGACCCCAGATATTTTATTTTGATGACAATGAAATTGCTAGTTTACTAAAGCAAAGCTTCTCATTCAGTAGAAAGTAAAAACACAGTTATACCTGGAAAAAATAGTCATAAAACCATTTTAAATGAGAAAAATACCATGAAATATGATTCTGGTCATTCTGTGGTTGGCTGTGCTTCTAGCTTCTGTCATTTTAGCCACACACACACCTTCTTTCAAATGACAGGTTGTTGAATTTGGAAATCAGATCAGGGTGAAGTCATGTTTGTGTGAGTGAATGCTGCTGCATCAGCCTGATGTGGGTCGAGTATACGTGCTGTGTTTGCATGAACTACGTGTTGCGGTGGACATCTGTGGTTCCGAGAGAGATGGCTACCTGATATAGAGTCAGTTTTGTTTTTTAATTTTGCATATGGCAACCATTTCTCTGAAGGATCCAGACCTGCGAGCCTCATGGAACCACTCTGTCCTGTGGTTTATATCAGGCTCTTTGAAACGGCCCTTTAGCTTTACATTTGGATGTTGTTGTGGTGATGTCATAATACAGAAAAATGGGGCTTAATGAAGATGAAAAGGGTGCTGATGCTGTTTTATTTCCTTCCCTTGCTTTTTTAAATTAATGTACAGCACTTTGTTTCATCCTTGGCTGCTTTTAAAATGCTTTATAAATCAAATTGTGTACCATGTGCTGCAAATAAGTGAAGACAAACATACCTGATGCATGTTTTCCATTTAGAGATATTTTAAAAGTTTGCTATAAAGTGACTTAAAGTTAGGAGAGAAAATAAATATACCCCCTGCATCACTCCTGTGCTTCCAAGAGTAGGGTCAAAATGATTGTAGTATTTTCCTTAATTCTTCACTCTGACTTTGTTTAGGACAGATTAAGGAAAGATGGAAAAATCTGCAAGGACCTGGGAGATGGTTGTGATACAGTGATGTGTGCCCACAATAGAGAAACTACAGCTGTTTAAGTAACATGCCAAAAGACTGGGTTATATAACTTGGCCTGATTTGTTCTTTATACAATTTTTCATGAAAGCTGTATAAGAAATCGTAATAAAATACTAATTTAAGAAGCAGAGGACGAGCCACAGAAGCGAGCGATGATATGATGTTCAGGAATTCAGCTTTATTTGTGCAGCACCAAACGTTAACCTTACAGTCCATGTTAAGCTAAGTCAGTGTATTTATAATGCTAAGAAAATAGATTCATTGTATTATTAGTCTGATATATGATTGTCATATGAGTCAGTTCATGAAAAATAAAAAAGCCAACAGATTGGACAGAATTTTCTCTTCTATCCACTTCGTCATCCTGACTGATCGTGGGGCGGCAGGAAACAGCGAAGAGGAAAAACCCCTTTTTAACAGGAAGGAAAGCGCTGCCATCTGCTTTGGCCCATTGGAAGGGATATAAATGTTTTTTTAAACGATTATTAGTAAGTTGGTTGACACAACACTGGCTCATCCCTGGAATTGTGTTCATTTTTATACTCAAATGAGATCAGGGTTTAGTGGGTTATTATAATCATATGATAATGACCAGATAGAAGGACTGAAAATGAATGAAAACGCAGCGAATGTCCACAGACCTTCAGCTAGTCTGGAGAGCTGTTGTTCAAGATCACTTTGAGTCTGGCTGCTTTGGAGCAGAATATAAAGAAATGAGAAAGGGCTTTTACACAGTAGTTAAAAGTAATCTCTTTAAAATAAAATGTGCTGTTAATAGCTGGCTCAGGTACAGTAAGAGTCTTCTCTAGATAATTCCTGTGCTGAACATGATGCTTATCATGCTGCATTTAGGTGGAAAGAAGCTAGAGGGTTGAAAAGCACTAAGTTTTATTATCCATGTCACCGTTTGTCTAATTGTGCTCATCTTTGTGGTTTGAGCGTTTTTTCTGTTCACAGGTTGGGTGTGCAATGTTTTTATTTGCTTTTTTAAAAGAATCATGTCAGACAGTTATGCAATCATTTGTGTGTTGAGACCATACACATTAGATAATAGAGCTTAATTCAAACTGACACTGTCGATGTAGGAAATATGACATAACTGTCATAAGATTATTGCCCACTTTTTTATATTTATGTTTTCTAATTGTGAGTGAAAAGTTGATGAAATCTTTTCATAACCTGTGTCACTGCTTCAGTCCTCTTTTTGGAAATGTGCCCGTGAGGCTAACAGCCTGCAGTAACTCCTCTGATTTTGGTAAAGATGGATGAGGTCCGCTGGGAGGGTGGATGTGTTGTGTTTTGATGGGCTGTGTCTTCTACAGACAGTCTGTGAGCTGCTGTTTAGCACTAAGCAGGCTTAACAAAGCAGCGGAAAATCCCCTAATGCAGAGCCCAGATGCCTGCTGGCTGCAGACCGTGAAGAAGGCCTCTTCTTCACACTCTGTATTTAGAAATAAAAAGAGGGCGAAAAACACCACCACTCATTTCTGACTCATTTCTGGTTTGTAAATTACAGCATGTAAGAGATATGAGTGATGAGTCAGATTTCCTGAATTTATGTGTCAGGACTTTTGAGGTTAAATGAGATATCCCACCTGCTTCCTCTACTTGTATGTTACCTGTTATATGGTGTGACTAAGATAGAGACTGAGCCGAATATAAAGACAAAATTTCTCCGGATATCCAGCTGTTTTTTTTTTTAGAAGCGTTGGTTTGCACTTGTCAAATTAAAGTCCTTCACCTTCCATCTTTAAATTTACTCTTTTATTGCTTTAAAAGCGATAAATCACAGATGATAGAAGAATGGCAGAAACATTATTCTGATGCAAACATGTTATATCTGTTATATTTCCTATGAGACCCCGGAGGAGGCGTCAGCTGGGCCAGAGGAAATTCCAATTGTTGCTCATCACTTCACTGGCAAAATTGACACAAATCTTTGATTTAGTGATGAAAAGTAACTAGAAATGGAAATTTGAGAAATATCTCACATCTTTAAGAATTTTTTAAAACTTAATCAACAAACAAAATCAACCATTTGTCTCTGGATAGACCACTTTGGCCGAAAGATCATGTGACCAAAGTTACGATCTGCATCCAACTGGATGCTTTTGTGATTATGATAATGCAGTTATATTGATATGCCTGTATAAGTATGAATTAGACTTAAATGGGGCTGGCTTAAAACATTATAACCATCCACTTCTATGCTTGGAGACAAAACTAGTTTAATTTAAATAGTTTCCTTATTAAATTTTTATAATGTTTATGAATGTTCTGTAATTTCCTAAACAATCATTTGAAAACACTTGACCTGATTACTTTAAAAGTTTAAAATTAGATTCGCAATGTGATTTGTTTTAGTTTTATTTTATGTATAAATAAATGTTATTAACTGCTGCATTTAGGAATTTCTGCTCAATGAGGAAATATCGCCAATAAAAATGAGATAGAGTAAACCCTTTTTAAAAAAATGTCCCAGGAGTAACGGGAGCCTTCAAATTTACTTCATTACATCCTTTTCAGCCTCAATAATTTTGCTAATAAATAAGGTAAATAAATTTGTATCTTCTTCACATATAATAAAAAAGTTACTTTAAAAATAGAACAATTCTTTATGTGCTCCTTTTTTTTCAAGCTTCAAGCACAGCAAAAAAGTAAATATAGTTATATGAATCATTTTATAATCTGTATTGATTCACATGTTTGTAATTTAACCTTAAAGAATCAATGTATTATATTTTTCCGATTTTACAGCTGTTGTGACTCGATTTAATGACATTTTATAATGGACATTTATGGAGACATCATTTCCCACCAGCATGCCGAGGCTGAGAAACAGCACTTCACAACTTTTTGTCCAGTCCTGCTACATCACTACAGCAGCATTTCGCTGTACGGCACAGGTAGCAACTGGTACCAAAACTGACTGATTTATCGTAGGAACACAAGACAAAATTATCGATGGAAAAAGAGAGGGACAGAGTCAGAGATGAGACAAGAGTCATCATTGCATTTTCTTTTCCTGGCTGCAGAGAGCTCAGAGAAGAGACGGGACGCAAAATGGATTGAAGCAGTCTTCATCAGGGTCTGGCTCGGTTCAGTAGAGAATATGAAAACACATAATCTCATGTTGTATCTGTATGGCAGCCAGCATATTTCCTCCATAAACCCAGTGTTTTCATGGTTTGAATGATGTGTATGAAAATAAAATGGAATGTGTTGTTCTGTCTCTGATGATGAATCAGACCCTATCAGGGGTCTGCTGCTGCAACAGCTTGTTTCTCTAACAAAGATGATGTAACTACATAATTCCTATGGGCTGAAAACATTGCTTTTAGCTGGAAAGGTAGAAGGTTTGAAAGCAGGGGCTGTTACTATGTTTTGCATTAAATCTGAGAACTGAGAGCTGAAGGGCCAACGCACAAATCAGTGCGGACAATTTTCTGAGCCTTATTCATTATGAGTCAACATTTTCTTTGTTTAGGGTAGAGGGGAAGCTTAGATAATGCTTTTATTTATTCATAACAATCACATTAAGTTCTTACTGAGGCAGTTATCATATGAGAAAGAGATCCTCTGCATCATATTTTCAGGTTAGTCTGGTTAAAACTGCAGAGAAATGGCTGCCTAAGATGGTTTTGGAAAAAACTCATACTCAAGTACCATCACAAACATACGGTTTCAGTAAAGGTTTCCACCCACCTACCCATTTATTTTGAGTGATCAGATGTGTCAGAAAGTATTAAATAATCACAATCTACAGTTATATTGTGCTCAAACTGTTCATTGATTACATGACATCCTTCGGTAGAGCAGGGACTCCAGAGCAAGTGAGATGAATAAATGCAATATGACTGCCAGTGCAGTCAAGAACACGGTCCTGAACAGATAAACTAAAGAATTCTGGTGCTACTCCAAACAGAGCAATGATGCTGATGAACTTGGCGATAAAAGTGGAACAGAGACAGATTATCTCCCTGTCCTTTTATAATTCCCACAATGACCCTGAAACACACACACACACACACACACAGATAGCATGTGCTAACTCTCCTTGCTCTAATGTGGGCCACAGATTTGATGCATATATGCAGGGAACGGTTGTTGGTATTGCACCAGTGCGCCAAGCACAGGGTGCGATGCTGAGCTGGTCTGTTTTCACGTTGTTACTGGAGTCTCATTTACGTCTTTTTCCTTGTGTGAGAGGATGGGGAGGGGTTGTTGGGGAGAAAATGTCACAATTTGCTTGGGCTCCTCCCGGAGTTAACCATAAAAAAGACCCACCCAAACAAGATTGGAGTCAGTGGTTGTGCTCGGTTTCGCTCTGTAATTCACTTCTGAGGAGTGTGACGTGTGTGTATACATGCAGTGTGTTTGTGTGTGGTATTAAAGTTTCTCTGGCAGACAGAGTTCCCTCATTTAGTGAAGAAAAAAAGGCCATTGTGTAAATGTTTGAAAGTGACTTTTTGAAGTCTGTTTGCTCATGCTGAGCGAGTTCAGGTGCCAGTGTTGCTGCATTGTACGCTGAAGCATTGTCACACATTCTGTCTGGAAACCTTGAACATTGTGCAGCTTTTGGCTTTAGAAGTAGTTTTGTTTTGGTTTGCTACGTGGGAATCTCCTTTTTTTCCCTCTATGAAAGCAGCCAGATACCAGGGAAAACCAGGCTCTGTTTTCCAGCTGCAGCTGCTTTAACTTTGACCTACTGAATATTAACTAGCTGACCTACTAGATTTTATGAGTTTTAAGATTTCACTTGCTGTACAACAGAACAGCGTTGGTGTTATACATGGAGTTGGGCCCAGATCTTGCTCAATGTTTCTTTTTTGAAATTATGGGGTTGTTTATTTAGTTTTAGGAGGAGGTGCAGTGATTAACTGTATTGTTGGACAGTTGCTTTCATAAGGATAGAAAATGCATCTGTCGATATATTGGGCCAATATTTGCAGTTTTTACTAGTATTGGCATCCGCTGAATATTTGGTGCATTGGCTGATATCATTTTCTCTGCATGATTGACGTGTCCACAGGCCCCTCTGTGCCGCAGCATCATCTTTTCTTTTTTTTCTTTACATGAGGATTTGTAAGGGAGCAACATAGGGCTGGGCGATATGAGCCAAATTTCATATCTCGCTAATTCTTTTCATAATTGCGATATACATGTATGATGTATATCTCAATTAAATAAAAGTTTGGTCAAGTAACTGAGGCGAGAGTTCAAATTTACAGCTGTCAGCGATAAATGAACTTTTATTCAGGATCAAAAGCGCATGTGCTATAAAATATTTGCCTGAAATTGAAGTAGATGTGAATAAAAATGACCAAAACTTACTTTCAATGACCATTTCAAGAATATAGTTGTGCAAAATGCTAAAAAAGAGATATTTTTTAACTTGGAGGAAGCCAACTCGATAAAAACGATAATCCCTCATTCTATATCTTGTCTGACAAAGTCTCGATATGTTTGAAAATCTCAATATATTGCCAAGCCCTAGAGCAACAGCATATCAGCTCCAGAAAACGGCATCCCATATCAGGTATCGGCAAAGACTGATGGAGAAAAAATTATCTGTATCGGCATCGGTCCTAAAAAATCCATATTGGTCGATCTCTTCTAAAACCTCTTAGTGATGCATTACTGGTTAACGGTTGTTGAAAATGCTTTGCTTGTATTGAGATTTCTTAAAAATCTATCCCTTATCTCTTTTGCAAATCAAACTAAAGCATGACATGGACTTTGCTTTAAATATACATTATTTATTCTTCCAGCAGAAGTAGAATTACAGTCAATTCATGGCTGCCTCTGGCCACAAACTGGATGTTTGCTCATCATTTCCTCTGGTCATCACTGAAGGAGTTTGCTAATGTGATGGATGGATCTTCGTGAGATTTTCCTGCTGTCTCACGTTAATCTTCGACCAACCATCCCGCCCCACACTGCGCCTACCTAACGCAGTGTTGGTTCAAAGGCTTCAAGCAGGATTAATTTAGTTTTTCTCAGCCTGCATCTTTGACATTTATCACTTTTATTTTCCATATTTGTACACAAGTCAAATGGAAATCCATCCATTCCTGTCAGAATCCCCATCACCTTTAATCTGTGACCTATAGCCCTTTTCACAAATGAGTTGAGCCCATGTCTCTGCAGCCTTTGCCCGTTCGCTTATGATCCAAACATGGAGTTTGGGTGAAAGAAGCTCCTGTCTGTTTCCTCTTCCTATTGTCCCTTCAAACCTTTTTCCACCTCCTCTTTGTCTTTGTGTCTGTCTCTCCCATTTCCTGGCAGTGATTTGAAAGAGTCTGTTCTGGAAGGAGATCGCACAGCTGCAGGTCAGACATACTTCCCCTCACAGCTGGACACAGAAAGATGAAGGGCAAAGTTAGAATTAGCTCACTGTTAGCTTCTTATCTAAAGCTTTTATGGGTCACTGTTTAAATATTTGATTGTCACCAAATCTAAACCTGATTCACTTTCCATGCTGCTATAAATAGTGCTTCTGTTCTGAGAAACCTTTATAGCCCAGAATGTTCTCTAATCTCTGTTGTCATTTAAATCCTCCCAAATGAGAGTTGCACAGATGGATCAGCTACCCTGTTTCTGTTGACGCGCTCCTAATGATTAACTCTTCTCTCCCTCTCTTTGCCTCGCCTCTTCTTGTCATCCTGTCCAAATCCATGTGTGCAGAGGAAATGATGCTTTTTATAAACTCAGAGGTGGGGGAAACACAAAATGCTCCTGTGGGGGTTTCACTCATTCAGAGTCTGCATCTATCATCTTCTGTCTGCGGAGCTGTGGTGATGTCGGATGATTCCACTGTGGTTTGTTTGTTTAATGTGTCATGTTATTCGACTGGGAGGAAAAATGAAAACGGTAGACAGACACTCCCAGAAGCAATAATATTTATGTTGAAGTGTCCCGTGATGAAACGGTGGATATGGGATCCATTCTGCCTGTGCACTGCCGTGTTTTCTGTAAAAAGCTACCGACAGCCAGAGATAAATCTGTTTATAGGAGTGTGTGCTAGGTAACACCGTGCTTTTAAACTCGTATTTGTTGACATTAATATCCTATTATCCTGAGAAATATAAAATATGGGAGTTTTATTGTCCTTGAAATTAAAACATGACTAGCCCCGCCCACAGATAATACGGCTTATTCTCATCATTTTTGGACATTAGTAATCAGGAAACATCGTCAATATACGATACAACAATAAAT
>JAVQJG010111863.1:0-10622 GCA_036024015.1 Craterocephalus amniculus | reverse complement strand
TGTCAATCAAAAGGACACGCCCATAATTATGAGGAATTTTAGGATTAAATAACATCCAAACGGAGGCGCTAGAATTTTTTCACCCCCCCCACAGGTGTCATGAAGGTAAACCTGAGATTTTAATCCTAAAATGATTTTTTGTACCAGGCTGTAAACATGTTTAATTCTGCTGTAAAGTTGGTGTTTTTAACATGGGAGCCAATGGGACCTGGCTCTGTTTTGGAGCCAGCCCCTAGCGGATGAAGAGGGAACTGCAATTTTTTGCACTTCCGCATGGGTATCAGTTTTCCTAGGGGGAGGTTGCCGCTTGAGATGTATCGAAATATGAAGTGTTATGGACAGAGTAAGAAACAGGCAACTTGAAAAATCCCTGGTTTCAGCCCAAGACCTACAAGGTGATCACTGAAGAAGAAATATGATTTTATGTGAAGTAGATTCTAATTCAAAGGAAGTTTAATGTACTAATTATGTCTTAAGATGAACAGATGGCGGAATAAGGGAAAAAAAATCTGCAAATTATTGCAGCATTTAATTGACTATAGGAGATGCTTATCCTGCACTCAAGTCCTTTGTGTGTGTGTGTTCTTTCCATTATGTTTAACAGTTGGTGTAATTATTTCCTTCACACAACCAAAACGAGAGGCTCTGGCAAAATCCCATTAACAATCAAGCTAAACGTTTTTTTTTCTTTTTTGGTTTTTGACAAATGAACAGCAGTATGAAGGATAATGAGGAAAAGCTTTCATGCCACTGCTCCACAACATTACAGACATTTCAGGTCGCTGATTGTGTGTGAAAGTGGCTTGTGAGTCAGTGGCACTGTCGCTGTGGCCCAGCAGATGATTTTAGAGGATTGCATTATCCACCGCATGCTTGCATCTCGCTGCAAACATGGAAGCAGCTCCGAGTTTGAGTCATTGTGCTCTTTCCCCTTTTGTATGAACATAATATGAAGTAAAATGGCAAAGGGACTTTGTCCATTCCATGGTTTTATTTTCCTTTTTTCTCCAGATAACACTTTGGTTCAGACATTCAGCAGAAACACCTGAGCTTGTCCTTCAGGTTCAAGCAATAAACCTCTCATTACAGCTGACTGGCATGACTTAATGTCAAAACCTTCACAACCTCATCAAGGAGTCCTTCTCTCAATCAAGTCTTAAATCATTTCATTTTCATTCCAAAATGCAACATTTCTTGCATTTTCCAACATATTTCTGCTATTAATCACTTATATATTTTAGAGGGTGATTAATTTGAAAATAAGTTTTATTTTCCCAAAAAGTTTTAAATTTTATAAGCCAAACAATACCTGAGGAACTGAACTCTAAGTCACTTCAGCTTTCCTCTGAATGCAGTAAAGTCCTGTAGCGTGAATCATTTCTTGCCATGCAGATGAAGGGGAAAATATTGAACAGTTAAGTGTTTGCAAGGCTCCTGTAACAGGTTGTTGTTCATTCACACGTGATGAAAAATCCTGTTGACATTACAGCTGTCACGCAGTTTTTCTGCATCTGTTTTCCTGGCCTAGATCAGGAGAACAAGAAAAGGGAAATTCAGAAATGGAACAAATGCAAGATGAATCAGGCTAGAAAATTGTGTTGTGCACTTCCAAATGTTCGGCTGCACTTCTTAATGAATCTGGTTGGAGTTTTGATTAGAGAAAGAAATGATAGAGAGACGAGACAAAATAAGGCAAAGATAAGGAGGATGTGTCTGATGCATGATGCATTACTGCAGTGGTAGATCAAGGCTGTGGTGAGCTGATCAAAGAGCTTTTGTCCTTGTAAGAAAATAGATGTGCACACATGATGAAGAGACACACACACTCATACTGAGGAACTATTCGCTACACGGACAGATGCAGACATACAAGATATCCTTTAAACTGACAAACACACACTTATGCATCACATCATCCATATACAGTTTTCCATTATCCATCACTGGCTTAATTCATTAGTCTCACTGATAAAAATATAGCTCATTAATTCACTGTTCCCTTGAGAGATTGTGTGTGTGCATCGAAGTGTGAGAAATGGGAAAGGAGATGGGCAAAGAGGGTCTTGAGCAAAATTAGACAGATTGAAAATTAATTTTGAATGAAGTATCCATGCATTTGATAATACACGTGTGCATATGTGATGTCATTAGGCTAACAGTGGTTCCTATTTAAGTCCCTCTTCAAGAATTCCAAAAGTACAGAGATAAAATCATGTTTAAGATTAGAGTTTTGGAAAAAAAAAATCCTGTTTTTAAATTGAAGGGGAACGATAAATATGCCAAATGCCTGATAACGTTTGGTCAAGGACACGAGCATCTTGGAGTTTGAGTGAATGAAGTTGACAAATGAACATGTGTGGGTCAGTAAATACGGATTTGGATCCCAACATCAATCTAAAATGTTTAAATGATTACGTTTTGAACCTCCTAGGATTCTCTGTGTCACCGCAATAAATGAACGAGAGTGAACCCCAAGTACAGAGAATGTACACTATGGATAGTTAAAATGTGAAGAATAAATGTCATTGTTTTATGCAAGTGGTGGTGTTACTAATGAAAACCAATTATGAAGTATGAGACTAGGATACAGAATCCTCAAACCTTTAAAAGTCATCTTTTGGTTGCTGAATTAAAAGCTATTTGAGAACCTTTGAGTTAGGGATGTCCTGATTACTTCATTTCACATTAATCAAGGTATGAAATGCCACGATTACTTAATCATAAAGATTCCTCAGTATCGTCACTTCCCAGATGATGAGGTCTGAACCAGAACGGTAGATCAGTGCAACTTGCGGATGGAAGAAAACAAAGTTATTTGATATATCAAGTAGGCCATTCTGCAGCCATCCTCTAAATGTCACAATCTTCATGAATTGGAAGGATGAAGAGGTATTTATTGGATTTGGTTCAGAGCTGCAACAAGCTGCCCACCTGCCAAAAATAAGCTTCCCTAACGAAGACAATGCCCAATTTGGGTTTTTAATATGCCACAAATAATTATTTCAGTATGCATTAAGACATAATAAAAAAAAAACCTTTATTAATTTCACTAATTGTTATCTTGACAACATCTGTATCAATGTTGGTGATCGTGACATCCCTACCTGGGATTACACGTTTAACACTCCGACATAATAGAACAGTTGCATCCTGACACTGGCTGCCAAGAATATAAAAAAAACTGCAGGGTACTGGGAGAGGTGGTGACGGCCATGTAATTATTGTCACCGCCGGGATCCAGTGTGTGTCACCAGTGAAGCATTTAACTATGTCAGAGCAGAGGACTGATAGAAGCAAGGTGCATTCAGCTGGGAAAAAGTTACCTCGACAGTGTTCAAGGTTTTTTTTACCAATTTGTTAATAAAACATGGAAGGTGATTCCAGTCGGCATCCAGTTCCAGAAGAGTCACAGCCAATAATCCAGTTACCCATGCCTACTCCTGTCATCCTGTGAATTTCATTGTGAAAAGAGTTGTTGTTCCTAAAAAAAGGCAAAGTTATATAGACATCTGAGATGTGTTGTCAAAGATATCAATGTTGGCCTTGACTGTGGTTTCTGTCCTCTGGTTATACATCACATATCAGGTGTTTGAGGACAAAAGATTCTGTCCCTTTACTTCACTTGCTCGATGAGTATCAGCCTGTCATATTGAGGGTTAAACTTTGATCAGGCTGTGAAACAAGTCAGGACTAAATTTAATTCAATTGCAAGAAACATGATTAATTTACAGCCCTATATGGCTGATATGTTTGTCTGGCACAAGACGGGACCTCTCATCTGCACGTGTCGCATATTTATCCAAGGCAACAGCTTGAATGAAGCTTCATTCAAAATATCAGCCGTCA
Source organism: Craterocephalus amniculus (assembly GCA_036024015.1). Classification (NCBI taxonomy): domain Eukaryota; kingdom Metazoa; phylum Chordata; class Actinopteri; order Atheriniformes; family Atherinidae; genus Craterocephalus; species Craterocephalus amniculus. The sequence continues at coordinate 6,776 of JAVQJG010111863.1, read as the reverse complement.
GTTCTTGAATCCTGTGAGCATAAAAAATAACTTTGAAGAATTGTTTTGAGGTTAATGTTGTGCTCCACTAGTATCTTGAGATTAATGAATGTGCTTAACATAAACAAAGGAGCTAAATGAAAGAAAAGTTAGTAATTTGATGAAAGCTTTTTTTTTCTCTTTTCAGCTTTTTCCTCCCCCTCTGTAGATATTGTGTGTTAATTCTTTAAGTGTTTAGTGAATATATGACACCTTGACAACCCTAGTGGGGAGGTTTTTTTTCAATCATTGGATACCCCAAGTGGTCGGAGGACCCTTTCATTTAGCAGGCAAAAAACTATTAATCAACCTGACACTTGTTTACTTTACCAAAAAGACCCCTTTCAGGTTTGAAAGAAATTAGAAAAGCAATTGTCTCACAGATGCACACACACAGACTCCTTAACTTGTTTGTGAAATATTTCCAGTGGGTTGATTAACAGGATGTGCTGAGTATTAAGGTAAAAATGCAAAGATAAAAATACTTACGGTAGTTCAAGAGGAACAGGGCAGGGTTCAAGCTGAAAAGGATTTAGTGATAAAGATTCAGAAAGGGCAAGTTGGAGGTGAAATTGTTGCAAAAGGCAAAGAGGTGGCATGAGCTCACGAAAAGGTGAATGAGAGACACGGTGAGGGAAGGAGTTATGAGAGAGGATTAAGTGGGATAAAGCAGTACCTGAGGCAATGGGCAAAATCCAGAGGAAAATGTCAGTTGTGGAAAATGTGAAGCTGTTGGGATTTACTGGGATTTCTGCATTTATCACTCACATCGTGCTATAATCTTCATCAAAGTCATTAAAGGCAAACAATCTAAATAACACAGCGTTCTTCTTTTCTTGTCTTTATTGAACAAAGTGACATCGGAGCCTTTTGCTCTAAATGAATAGAATATACACGTGTATTGTTAACTTGATGTACCTGGTGTAAACTAGGCTTGCCGAGGTTCAGTTCTAAATCAAATGACCGACTCATAACCAGGCCTCTGCAGAGCTGAATCACATGCACATGAGAGAATTCAGCCATGGGGTTCAGGTATGTTGGAAAAAGAGATCTACAAGTTGACTGATAGTAGCAATGGAGGCCTTGACTTGGGCACCAGTCGCTTAAACTGTAACGTTGACTCCTTTGACCGATGAGGAAGAAAATGGCAATTTGTGTTGCAAACATGCAGGCCAAGGTAAAAAGGCAGCAACAGATGAACCGTACGTTGTGGAAATATTTTGGGTTCAAACCAAACATAGTTGAACCGCTGAACCCTGATGCTCCGCATGTGTCTTAGAAAATGAGGCAACATTAAACTTGTCCAGACATTTAAAGGCCAAGCATGCAGACTTGTCCATGACTTCAGTCAGGAACGATGGGCAGTAATGTTGGCAAAAATGACAGGCAATAACCAGTCCACTGTACTGTCACAGGAAAAAACTAAACCCTCCTCCAGCCCAGTAGTAAACCTACAGCAGCCTACACACAGGTTTCATATATAGTATAAACCATTAAGGCAAATCTTTATTTGAATGAAATGTGTTGAAATATTTTTTTAACAAACATTCATTAGCCCACAATATTTAGAGAGTATCTAATTTATTTTTCTAGTTATATCCATATGTTTGATGCATAGTTCCAAATGCAAACCTTTTAAACAGAGTAAAATAAAGCAATGACATGTTCATTTAAAATTCCGCACACCCCTCCCTCACCCAGTTACCTGAGTCTAGTGCAACTGGCTCAGAGAGGGTGGCACCATCCATTTATATCTGTCAAAATAAAGGATATAATATCAGTGTGTTTTACCTTTTACAAAGTATTGAAATACAAAATGGTATCAGTATTGAAAACAGAAATTTGGTGCAGTGACAACCCTAGTTGCAATAAGTCGGAGGTACTGACAGTATCCATGGTGCCAGTCTGATGCCATGGATGTTCATCAACAGAGAATAGCTTGCTCCAAAAGGAGGATATTCAGGCAAGTTGCTACTCCTCCTGGCTATGAGTGTCCTGCAAAGATTGCATTAGGAGCACAGTGTGGAGGACACTATCACCTTTGAAGAATTAAAAGGAATTAAAGGGTAGAATCTTCTGGAGGCTGTCAAGTTAAAGGTTTTATCATTTAGTGAAGTAAATAATTGACTTTATGTGCATCTCTTTTTATGCATGGCGGTGTGCAGCTTCCTTGCTGTTTAGTGACACCCAGCAGGTCTTATTACTCCCATTCTGTTATCCTAATTCTCACTCCACATTAGGTACAAAATTAAGTTTAACATCCTTGTACTTGCATTCAGAGGTTTGCATGGTCATGGCTGAAACCTGACAGCAGCAGCAGGACACAGATTCTCTGATCAGGGGCTGAGGGAGCGGACTCGCTCAGCTCAGGAAGGATGCTGAGATGTGTGTGCTTGTTGGATTGTTGCTCCTCAACTTTGGACTTCTTTCTCATCAGAGCTTTGATCCATAAACACTGTTTAAACCTTTCATTAAGCAAGTGAAGATCCATTTGTCTGGATTAGTTTGACAATTACTGGTTTCTAATAAAGGCAAATAAAACTCTTTGGGGATTGATACTTTTAATTTCAATGACTGATTTGTTCTACATAAGTGTTTGTAAATTCTCAATATAAATTAAAAGCACAAATGCCTTTTTTTTGTTTAGGTTTTCTTTGATACTTGAGACATTTTGAAATCTTAAAAATAAAAAAATCCTCAGCACTCACAAACATGCTCTTTTCTGTTCCTTTTCTTTCTGCTTGGAAGCAGTTGTGCAGCTTTGTTTATGTGTGGCTGACACTTGCTGGATGGGAGCTGGGTCCTGTCACTGATTCTGTCAGCTGTTACCAGCAATTTGAATGCTTTGCACCCACAATCCTCTCCTCACTTCATACAGTAAATTTTCGTATAGTTTGAGTTAAAAAAAATAATCATTTTCTGGATCTATTTTTCACACACACCTGCTAAAAACAAAAAAAGGGTCCCAGATAAATCATGAAGGCAGGATAACCGTTGCCTGCTGCTGAACTTTGCTCTTGCTCCATTTTTATCGCTGTGCCATCCCCCTAACTGCGCTGAATTAATGCAGGAGCTGAAATAACCTGTAAAACTTTTCCCTCCGAGTCCAATAACTAAATGCAAAGTTGCACCAGTCTTTCTTCTGGTTTCCTTTTTTGTGTTGCTGTTTGTATTCTGTATCCTATAACTCCCTTTAACTTGACCTTCTGCTGCTGTACCTCAATTCTTACTTTGAACCTTCATAAACTTATTGGACTTAAATTTTCCTCAGCCCCTCGTGGTTCTCCTTCCTTTCATTCCTGCCACTTTCCTTTTCAACTCCTCCCTGCTTTGGCTCGTGCTGCCTGCGCTCGGTTACCTCGCACCCCGCCTGTCTTCTGTCAATTCCCCTTACACCTACTTTTTTTTTTTTCCTCCAACTTTGCTCTCTTTCTCTGTCTGTCATGTATTTTTAATGCCTCTGAAACCTTCAAGTCTTTGCCAGTTCAGCTTGGCTTGACAATAAAACAGTTGAACTCTGTATGTGCTGGGTTTTGTGCAGGAGAAGAAATGATGAGAAAGAAGTGAGAAGGTGAAGGAAACCGGATACCTGTTCAAAGATTAATAAATGGTTATAATTTTGGATGGTAGTTAATAGTATGAAATGTGACGCTATCTTGGCTGTTACCTTCTAAATAGGAGGATTTCAGTTATTTAGAAATTTCTTTTTAATACCAGTGGAATATTATCAGACTAAAGGTGGGCAACATCGTCAAAAATTGATTCATCAATCTTTTTTCTTTGGGTGGTGGTTAGCATGAAGTTTGCTGGTCGAGCCTCGGCTGGGGAGGGGTTGATCAATGGTCTTGTTCTACCTGCGTATGTGTGAGTTCTTGCCAGGCTCCCTAGGAGTGGGTGTGAGCATGAATGGATGTCTTTTTTTTATCCTCTTATAAGTAGGTTCTTTTTTTTTTATTATTTTTTTTTTTAGATGTAATGATTAGGGATGGGAACGACACGGTATTTGGACTGTCGATTTTCGTGACCCTCATGTCGACTTTTTGTCGAATTGTCGGCCTTTTTTTTGTTTTAGTTTTTTTAAGCAGCGCCAATGCCTCGGGTGGAAAATATACTACACTATTGTAGCCTACTAGTTCATTTTGGTCTCAAGACATGGCTGTAATGTCCAATATGACCATTAAAACAATGCTAATTAAAAACGAGATTAAGAGCGATTTCAAATGTTTATTCAACATCATTGTAAACAAATAGCACGTGCTTCTTGCGGCTTCAGATGGGGCAGTGTACTCCGCGAAATAGTCCTCTCCGAAGAATGAAACCATTGCATCCACCTGTTTCACTCTTTTTGCTCCCGGTGGATGGATTTACGGCATCGTTTTGTACAGACAAGAACAGGCAAAATAAGGGACTGAGCTGTGTGAAATGATGTATGTAACTGTGAACACAGCCAACCACAAGTCTCCGCCGCGTTCATCACCAACCCTGTCACTACCAATATCTTAGATTCACAGTTTTGTCTTGTTTATATCCGTCACTCCCTTCAGCTCTGGGGAGATGCTTATATAACTCAACGCTCAGTGCGTGATTATCAGCACTGATGTCGTCCTGAAAGAAATCAATTTGCTCCATCGGTTCTCACCTTGCCCTTTCCAACTGCACAATCCCCCCCCTTTGGCATGTGTACTCGCTGTTCCCTGCCTTCATGGTCGAACAGCGGGGGTCTTTTCATGGTAGCTAACACGTGAGAGCTACCTCTGGCTGCAAACCAAAGCACAGTTATTACTCAACAGAAGCAGCTAGACTTCATTTAATTTCCTCAAACTTGCATAATATTTACGTATTTGTGCACAGCAGTATTATTTCTCTTTGAATAAAAATCATGATTGAATGTGTAATTGCTCAGAATCATTCTGCTTGTATTGATACGCACAACATCCTGTTGCACCTCACTGCACAAGAGAGGCGGGAAATCTATTAACCTCTCAGGCAGCAGGAGCAGCACACAGGGCAGCAAATGCATCTATCTTTAAAGGTTAAGGGGAGATGTGGAGTAATGAAGCAAAGCTACGGAGGAGTGGAAGGAGACAGGGTGGTAAGATCTGATGTTTAGGAAAAATAAATACAGAAAACATGGCTCATGCTCAAACAGTGTGCTGTATGAACATGTATGCACAGAAGGCTTGTTTGAAGGTGGGAATTTTAAAGGTGGAAAAAAGGGCTGCTTTATGTCTGCACCCTCACAGGGAAGCGAGTGACTTTCATCTGTTAGGGCTGTCAGAAAGTTGAAGTTGGCAGATGCTGCAGGGATCGTAGATTTACCTGCATGAAAGATGAAACAGCATTTAGGAGAGACATTGAAGCTCTACTGAAATGCAAATGAAAGCTAGAAAAAAACCTTGATGTTGATTAAGTGCTAACCATATATATTGGCTACAGCCTATTCACGAAAAAGCACCACCTATATTTATTAATTTAATCACCTCCCTCCACGCTGCTGCAGCACCTGCTGCTGTCAGATTGTTTCATATCCACTCTGCTGGCGAATCCGTTGCTGTGTGACATCATTCACATATCAGAGGTCCGAAACTACTGATGACAACAAGACCTGTTTCACCATAAATATACTTTCATACAGTGCACTAATTAAACATTATTTATCAAGACATTATTTAGAAAGATCTGGGCTGAAGTTATCTGGCGGAGAGAGAGTTCTTCAGCGCATTTACAGGAGAACACGGCCGGGGGGCTTGATATTTCACAGTAAAAGACGATATACAGTGTTTTATTGTTAAAATCATGCGTGCTGCTTCAATCCAACATCCAAGTGATGATCTTTATGACATGGATCGCGATGAACTGCAGTGGATCCAAACAGATCTCAATGAAATGTGCTAACTGATGGTAAAGATGGTTTATACCACACATCTTCTGTGTTAGGTGCTAACAGCATAAAAAAAGTGCACTCATTTCCAGATCTGGGCTGGATCAGCTGCTAGACTCCAGAAGAGATTGTACACATTGCTCTGTGGGTGAAATACATCCAAACATCAGACATGTTGCCTCCCAATTAAGTAAATTTGCTGAATTTCATGTAAATACAAAATGGTATACAAGGGGGTTCCTCTATAAAACATGAACTTGTTTCATAGACAGTACATGTTACCCTTTATCAGAGGTAGCAGACAGATTCCTTTATTTAATTGGTGTCTTACCTGCAGTACATGTCCCTCAGCGCACTCTTAGTTTGAGAAGATAGAGAGGGAAGATTTTTGATGGGCTAGATAGGCTAACATCTGCTAGGAATGCACCAGTACTTTGTCTTTACGACATGCCACTCTTGCATCAGGTAGTAATTTCATGCCATTTGTGTTGTAGCAACACATTATCCCTTTCCGGGCGAGATCGCCATTAAAAGGGTTTTTTATTATTATATCTTCCGGGTAAATACGGAAACTTGCTCTCGTAACAGTGAGACGATTTGAGGAGCCCAAAACCCAGCCACTTTTCTCAACCAATAGAAGATCCACCTGTCCTGCTAGCCCGCCTTTGGCTAGCTCTGATTAGCTATGAGAGCCACCATTTTCCAGCTCTGATTGGTTATGAGTGCTGTCAGTTTTTCCCACGTTGGTACAGTACAGATGCATTCTATTGGTTCTCAGGATGCCTCGTTTGAAAAAAAAACAACCCTACTCTTTTTTCACTTCGCTGGTAGTTTTCCACACAGAGCCATATAATGACAGACAGCTCTGGCTGGGCTG
>JAVQJG010111855.1:0-30128 GCA_036024015.1 Craterocephalus amniculus | reverse complement strand
TGCAACAATCCAAGTAGGTGCTTTGCCAGTTTGACTTGATTCATTGGATGAAAAGGACCCTTTTCAACTCAGATCTGACACCACCCTTAAAGATAGTGCACAACGAAAAGAAACAAAACTAAAAGACAAGAGAGGCAAATAATGCTTGGAACAAAATAGTCAAATGAGACATAAAACAACAGGCTGGGTGTTTCTCCTTTGGTTGGGTCCTTCTAAGACGTCTGCTTTAGGAGACTAATCATGCTCTCAGAAAACACATGGCAGTCCATAATTGGCCGTTTCTTGTTTTTCGTTTTGAACCAAAAAGTTTGGGCGAGTTCTTGGGGTCCAGGTGAGACAGGAAATGGCTTAAATTAAAAACAAACTAAACTAAATTATGTTCAGAATTATTGTTTTTAACAAAAAACATCCATAGTAGGGTGTTACTCACCTACAATACTGAATCTTTCATTTATTTTGTCACTCGTAATGGTTGTTCCCATCTGCAGCTACGTTTTTTTGTATTTATTGTTCATTGGTAAATGCTCAAAGAGAGCACCAAAAACAAAAAGCCATTATGCCTCCAACATTATTCCATACATGACTTGGGGTTCATTACCTTTTTATGGTGACACCACTGACCTGCTGACCTGTTGTAAAAATAAAAACATTAAACTATAGTTTCGATATAGTTTGTTTGCTTTGCTTTCATATAGTGTGCTTTGTGGGTTTCCTCTTTTCCATAAATAATATGATTTGCGAAGCTGACACTGACAGATGCATGAACATAGTAAATGTGTGCAACAGCACTTAGTCAGGGCATTACATACTAAGGGACGTCCACAGAAAGGTACCTTTACTTACATCAGTGTCTTAGTCTACTATTGAATTTCCAAACAACAGATGAAATAAGGTAAACTTTGTGCACATTGCAAAGAAATATCTTGTTGCCTTTTCTAACTTGCTGTGTTTTTGTTTTAGTTTACGTTTGTTGTTTAAAATGCATCTGCGTGATCAGCGTCTGGCCAATGACTCAACCTCTGGATTTCTCTGGAAAGAATTTGATTTTGATATCTGCAACAACAATGAAGTGGGGAGATACACCTGGGCATCTTTCTCACTCCTGTGCTTTGCTTTCGGCTTTCCCGCCTCTGTTGCCATCCTCTGGGAGATGTTTCAGACTCACAGGAGAGGAATTCCCCTCACACCAAATGACTTTTTCATCCTGAACCTCTCCATCATGGACATTGTTTTCTTGGCTTTCATTCCACCTGGATTTTTTAATCATTTCATCTGGAAGAGCTGGGCATTTGAAGCGTTTTGGAACTTGGTCTATTCTCTGAACACGTGCGGAAGACCTCTGATGATGGCTTGTGCTTGCCTCGACTGCTACCTGGCTGTGGTTCATCCAATCACTTACCTGAAGAGGAAAAGTCTGGCTCCCAGGCTTGTGCTCGCTGGCCTTGTTTGGACTGTCACAGCTGCCTATGGCATTATATTCTTTCTTTTCTACAGATTATACTTCAGTTTCTTCCCTGTTGTAACGTTTGTGATTGCGATTATAATAATCGCTATCTGTGATAGTTTTGTCGTCTGTACACTAGTAAAGTCAGACCCTGGCAGGAAAAACATCCACCCCCAGAAGCAAAGAGCTATTCAGACCCTCATCTACAGCCTGGCCATGACCATCTTCTCATACCTCCCTCCAGTAATCTTCTTTTCAGTTGGGAGGCCTCTAGTTAGCAATTTCACTGTGTTTATATGCACTATTGCTCTTCCAATTACTATTACTTCCAGTTTTGGCCCTGCTCTTATGCCTTTACTTTACCTTTATATGTCCAGGAAACTTAACGGTTTCAGGCCTGGATGCTGCAAGTTCTATTGTCAATCTCCCTCTAACTAAAATGTGTTGTAGACATTGTAGAACCCGAGTAAAGAAAGTTGTAATTGTCTCTTTGTTAATCATAGTTGATAGGTGGGATTAGTAAAGTATTTTTTATTCTTTCATTTAATTTAATCTATGTATGCTTTGGAAAGCTTAAAGCGGCTAGCTGTTTTTCATACTTAAATTTGTTGAACTCGATTGTTTTGTCATTTAAGATAATAGAGAAAGTTATTCAGGAGGTTCCAAACAGGCCAGAAAACATAGTATGGAAATCGTGATGAAACTGTAGCACTTTTTAAAAATAAATGAATCACAATTTTAGAAAATCTGCAAGGCTACCTACAATTCTCTAGTCGTACAGCCCTTGTAACAAACCGATCTGGCCACTACTTTAGTGACTGATTCGTTCCTATTTAGCCTGACAGACGTGTGTAGATAAACTGATTTGTACATCCTCCTCAGAAAAAAGGAAATAAATCTTCAAGATAACTTGATCTGATGACAACATCAGGAGTAGAAGTTCAAGAATTCTAATGAATGCCACACATGGTATTTCCAAGTTTAGAAAACTTATTTCTCTTTGACACAATGTTTTGTCACTTATATGGTTCAAGCCAGCCCAAAAAAAGGAAAAAAACATAGTCACATCTACTGAATTTTAGTTGTTCCATTAAAATACAGTAATCAACTTTATCAAATGCAGAGGGGAGATGTAAAAAAATTCCTTATCATAGGAAACTGAAGTCTTTAAAACCTCCCTTCCTTTACACAAGGACCCATGTGTACGATGGTCATGTTACAAATGTAAATGTTGGAGCCATGACATCTTTCATGATGGAGGCTTTCACACAGGTGTGCATATGGCAAGCAGGTATAAATAAACATAATTTACATGCCATGGTACACAGTATGCTCATTGAACAAACAAGATTGTCCGACCATCCATTTTCTGCACCCACTTAACCCAAGTTAAGTGTGACCATTAAGTGTCATGGAGAAGCTGGAATCTAACCCAGCTGCTATCAGGTGAGCTACCCTGGAGAAGTCACAGAGCCAACAAAAACCTCTCAGTCTCACAATGCTTTGCCATTTAAGTGAGACTAAATCCAGGTCAAGACAAGACTGTCTTAATTACTTAGTTTAATTGTTTTTTAAGTAAAGGAGGAAGCCAGAGTACCTGACCATAATCCAGGTATGCATGGGTAGAATATGCAAAATATGCAAACACCTAGGAAGGCCTCAGCTGTGGGAAAAAAGGCTGTTAGATGGAAAATATTGGTGTGTTTGCAGTCTATCCTTGTTGGTGTTTGATTTAAATGAAAATGAAGATATCTGGAGTCCGTAATCTTTCACTAATGGTTTGCAGTCTCATCTTTTGAGAACAGAAACATTTGCAGGAAATCTCATAAAATTCCTTGATAAAATAACTTCTCACAGAACATTCTCAATATTAGGAACTTAATCGCACATTTCAATTTATTTGTAAATAGTTATCAGAAATGGCCACTTAGAATAAATACTATCCTGTATTTCATTTAATCAACATCACTTGATCAACACTGTAAAGTAAAAATGGTTCAGAAGTGTTCTTAAACTGTCTTTATCTTTATATTCAGGGAAAAAATACAACTTTCTCACAGTTTTTGTTTGTCTTTAAGAGTGTACAAAAACAATCCAACTGTCACTGCATGACTGGCTGGATTTCTCTTTTTGAGGTGATACAGACACACATTTCCAATTTTTACTGACTAAGTAGAAAGCAAAATGAATAGTGGAAGGCAGAACGGCTTCGTTCATGAAAAAAAGACAAAGCGTGTATGATTCAAAGGCTGTAACTGCTTTCCGTTTCTGTTTACCATCACTTGGGGGCAGGATCAGTTTATGGATTCAATGCATTAAAAACCAAAGAGTGACATGGAGCCCTTATAAGCTTTTATTTTCCGTCCCTTCCCTCAACAGTAGAGCAACTAGTCACAATAAAATTAGCTACCACATTGATTGTATTTCTATTTACATGATGGGACTTACTGACCAAAACAAAGAAAATATAAATGTACAAATTCCCAAGAACCTGATGGTTATTCATACCCTGTCACAATCACAAAGCTGCGAAAGGTTAAAAAAAATATTAACATGAAAAGTACAAAGGATAGACTTTCTTCAAAATGTAAATTACAAATATTTAGTGTCATGAAACCTTCAGCACATTTGTGTTAGCTGCTTCTTCCTTTGTCTCTGAGTAGCTTACAGGGGACAACACTTACTTTAAGGAGACTTCTCCGTACACTTTTGTAAATGTTTAAACACATTTATAAAAACTTGCCTCATTTTTTTTTTACTTGGTTTGTTCCTTTGCTGAGTCGGATCAAAGGTCCATCAGAGGTGTTGCTCTGTCAACATTTAAGCTCTTGACTGGTTCGAGTTAAATGGATTAGTTTTTATCAAAGCAAATCAGTGAACATTAGCGTCTACAAAAAACAAAAAGAGAAGGAGTTGGAGAGACTTTTTTGAATGGTTTTTTTGTGGAAGTTACACATTAGGGACATTCAAATTTCACAATTCCTAAAAGTCTAACAACGGGGTAAACACTCGTGCTTGATTTATGATTGCATATCAGATTTACAGAGTGATTTCACAATGAGGAGAAAATGCTGCTCAGAAGCAACATCAGTGAGTTGTCATAGTCTGGATTTTTTTTTGTTTGTTTGTTTGTTTACAGTGTCTGCCACAGATGTTACGTTCACATTTTCATTTTCCCTTTTTTGTGGAATGAACCAAAAATATTCAAAATAGTCTCCCGACATCTGAAATCAGAAATAAAGAAGTTAAATCAGAAAACTAAAAAAGGTATTCAGATGTAGTATAGGTGTATAGAACCATCTAACAGAAGTCATTAATGAATGTTTTAAAACATTCAAAACAACATTATCAATGCAAAAATGTTTTTTGTTTTTTTTTTGGCCAATCTGACTCACTTGATATTTTGAAGCTATAAAGTCTTCAGCTGACTGCAACTATTTTCATGAAGGATCTCACTCCAAAGCACAACACTATTTACATCATAATAATATAAAATGTAATATGACTCTGGACACTAACAACTTCATAATAATGTTGGTGTTTAAAAGCTGAATGTATAAAACAAAGTCCTTACAGTGTTGTTCAAAAAAAGATCTGATTCTAAAATAAAACCCGTACAAAAAAAAATTTAATCAAAATACTTTCAGGGAAAAAACTCACATGAATGGGGGGGAGGGGGGGGGGGGGTTGTACACATTCAAACATCTCAGCCTTCTTACTGACACCCAGAGGTCAAAATATGCTAAATGATGAAAGTCAGTAGTCGTCATTTGCAGAGGGCTTGTTTACTACACATTATCCCCTCCGGGGCTACAGTGCTCAGAGGGGTGGCACTCCGTCACAGAGCCTCGGACCTCTGCAGACAGTTCCGTCCTCTCAAACCTCTGAAAGTAACTGTCCTCGATCGGGGTGTGTGACTTGGGAGAGCACTGATGAGGGCATCGGGGTTAGACAATGGCTCCATTGAACGGGTTTCGACCTCCCCCAGCCCAACACCACTGAACATGAAGGAGGGAAAAAAGCCTTAAAAAATGCTGTTGATTATTAACTGAGATGCCAGTAAGTCCTCTCGGAGTGGAATTTGAGCCATGCATTGATTATCCAAATGGAGCAGAGACACGTTTTTGTTTGCTCTAAGTCACATTCAGCTGCAGTGTGCAGCAGACTACGGATTTCTGCCTTAAAAAGGCCAATGCATACATATATATATAAAACTCTTTAAGTCTCGGGGAATATATTTACTACTAGCAGGAAGAGCATTGTTGCTTAATGAAAAGCCAACAAAACCAAACAATTCATTGGACAACACAGGCTGGGGAGGCACACACAGTAGCATAATGTGTACCGCAGTTTGCATCATTTTTATGCAGGATAATCCCTCCATCTTTGTCAAAAGCTGACTATCTATGTCTTAGTGACAAAACATGATTGATGCAGCTTAAAATGTCTAGTAGTACCTCACAACTGATTTCTTGTACGAGAAAATGGTTGCAGCCACAACCACTGACAAGCAAATACATCAGCGCGGCACAATGCCGCTGTCTTCTCCATACAGGATGCCTTTCTTTCAGAGAGCATGTGTACAGGCCAGATGGGTTGCGGGGCTTTCTCTGTCCAAAACAAAATGGCTTTGAGAGTGTTGGAGACCCCCATCAGGTCTGGGAGAAAGTGACCAGAATACTAAACATTATCTTCAATGCTTATCATGGATCGCTTTGTCGAAGTGTGCATGTTGTGACCTGTAGGAGTTGAGGGAAATGCAACTAATTCACATGTGGTAGAAACAAGCACACAAACCGAACATTAAAGAATATTTCCATTTGAAAAAAAAAATAGAATAAATCTGATTTTATATATATATATATATATATATATATATATATATCTTTCAAATGATTCTGTGTTGACCACATCCTCATCGTACCATCGAGTGCGTTTTCACAAAAGAGTACTTTCCTTATATTTACAACTTTTTGGCACTGAACAGTCACAGATTGTTGAAGGAGCGACAACAACACACATTAAGCCAGAGTTATCATTAATGCTACATTGTTATGAGTCAGTGGTGACTTTTGACGGTGACATTGACGTGTCCATACTGGGCCCCGTTTCAAACACACACCCCACTCAGACCTGTCACACAAATATTCATCTTCCCTTTCTCTCATTTCCCAAAACAGAACTCAGTCTGTGACTCCTCTTCACTTCCCAGTCTCGTTCTCCTCATGTATGTCCACTCCAGGTGTCTGCTAGTCCAAGATACTCTGGATTTTCTGCAGTGGGAGTCACAAACCCGTTCACGTGTCTGGTGCCGCCTCCGTCGCTCTGCACAGGTGCAGGTCCGTCCACCTCTTCAACCCCAGAAGCACTGGCTATGGCTTTGGCCACAAGGTCCAGGTAGTACGGGTTGTCGAAGGCAGGAGAGGTGGAGTTAGCAGGGACCAGGTAACCTGGGTTTTCCACACTGTGACCGGAGCCCAGACCGTTGGGAAGATGTCGATCTATTTTGGATCCTTTACGGGGAAGTGTGGTGGGGCGCTCGGGGATCACCGGCCTCAGATCCTGAACCTCCTGGTTAACGTACTCTAAGTGGTGGACAAAGGTACCAAAGTCAGAAAAGGTCTGCAGACAATTTCATTTAAAAAGAAAGACGAAAAAAATCTTTAGATTCACATTTTCCATAATTTACATGTTCATCAACATAGCTATACATAGGCCTGTCACAATAACAAATTTTGCTGGGTGATTAATCGTCTCCAAAATTATTGGAATAAACGATAATATTGCACTTAGCACTTTTGCCATTTTGATTTTCAACTAATTTAATGACAATGCCATAATAATAATGCAGGTACACCCTTTCAAAGATCAATAAACTTTCATTTGTAAACAACACTTTTACTGGAACTAGAAAAGACTAAAATATAAATAAAAGCCATTCTCTGTCTCATTAATGATTGATGACAACCAAACACAATAATAAATATGAGAGATAATGAAGTCTCTGTAAACAAAATATTAAACATGGGGCTCAAGCAGGGAAGTTGCCAGTTAGTACCCATCACTTTAACCAAAAAGGTAGCAAATAATTTACTTTGCTACACTCGGTGGATTCGTACGAGAAAACGCGGCTGTCAAATACGCCACGAGAGATAAACGAGAAGGTTCAGACAGAGAACGAGAACAAATGAAAATTATTGCTGCCGTAAAAGGGATTGTGGTCATTTTTTCTTACCTCGCGATTAATTTACGTATTGCGACAGGCCTAGCCATACAGCATTCTTATCCATCAGCGTATTGATTATAAATCGGAAAAAGCTGTACTTAAGAGATGAATGATTGGTTCTACTGCCATCATATAAGAGTTGAAACCTATAAAGTAAGTTTTTAAGAAAGTAAGAAAGCTTGGAGATGAAAGAAAGAAAAAAATGGAGCAGAAAGGGATTCGCAGACACTCCATCAGGAAATTTCTTCCATCGAAGAGATGGTCCACTCACCCGGCAGGACGTGATTATGACTGTAGCCATGACTCCGCCTGGGCAGCGAGTGGTGAAGATGGTGACTCGGATGAAAGACATCAGCTCCATCCATCTCCAGCTCTTCCTGGCTCCCGTTGGAATAGGTGGGATCTTTGCAGTAGCGTCCAGGGCTGGCTGGGGGCAACGAGTGGCCATCCGGAGCATCCAGGAAGACCGAGTCGGACTGGCCTCCAGCTGAGGGGCTGCGAGCCAGCGTCGGGTACTGGGGCCACAGGCCGTTAGCAGCGCTGGCTCCTATGGGCAAGGTGGGGTACTGGCTACGGCCGAGAGTGCTCAGGGAAGAGTACATGCTCCGAGGGCCGCCGGCGGCAGAGGGCTCAACGTCTAAGCCCTGATCTCGGCTCTGCTGGGGGAAAAGCAAAGAGATAGTGATGTTTTTTTTAATTATTTTCATTCATTTCCTGCCTCATTAATGAAAAAGACTATTGTAGCATGAATGAAGGTAAAACTACAAACATTGTCCATCTTTTTCACACGGACTTTCAATCAGAGGCAAGCCAGAGCCAAGTTCTCGATTTAGATTTTTTACAATTTTTTTCCCAACAAAATTAATTTGAGTTATTTTATGACAAAATGAATTGTCTTTTTCTTATATCTGCCTTTTTCTCCCTTGTTTAAAACTGTGACCTTCTATTGCCTGATGCGCTAACAAACTTTAACACTGAACAAATAATTATAATAGATATAGAAATGATCAATCTTTGTATGAACTAAAGAAGTTTTATTTGTTTTGAACATCGTCTGCATTGGTTGGATTGATGCATTGCATGAGTTTGAATTGATTTTAAAATTGATTTTCGGCGTATCGTTACATCCCTAACAAAAGCTCTATCTTTCAGCACTGACCCTGTATGACTGGTGCCTGGATGGACCGTTGGCCTGAGGCTCGTCTCCTTTAGCCCTGGGGAAGAGGTTTGGTTGGGGAACCAGATATTCCTCTGCGTCCATCATTTCTCCCATATTATCCCCCTCTTCAAGAAGCATCCGGTAAAACCGACTGTCCACTGGGCTGTTCATGCTCATCTGCTCATCGTTCTGCAGGCCAGTGAAACAATAACACAGATTAACAATTACAGGAAGAGAAAATATTGATTGTTAACCCCCTGCAGTGTTCATGACAACAGAGCATTCATCCGATGTACCTTTATGACTAAATAACGAGACGGATCTCTGGCCATGGCACTGAAGTCACCAACAAGGTCTTTAAACTTCGGCCTGCTGTCTGGGTCAATCATCCAACCTGCCATGCAAAAAGGACACCAAAACATGAACAAAACAAACTCTAACCATCGTAATCCAAATAACAAAAGGACAGGAAAAGGTCAAATCTGGGCTTGTGGACTGAACTTGTTTTTCATTAACCAAACAGTTAAATCAATCCAGGAAAAAACATAAAATGTCAAGTTCCTGTTCAGTTTGCATTTTTACCAAACCAGTAAATAAAAAACTTGGTAAAAAAGTGTAAAGATTTGTGAGAACAAAGGCAAAATGAATGCTTCAGTACTGACATTTCACCATGATCATGTAGACGTCGATGGTGCAGATGGGAGGCTGGGGAAGACGCTCTCCACCCTCTAACACATCTGGGATTTGCCTCGCTGGGATTGTGTCGTAGGGCTTAGAGCCAAACGTCATCAGCTCCCAAACAGTCACCCCTGAGAGGAGAGTAACACTAACAATATTAGCAACCATCTATCAACTGTGCACCTTGAAAATGAAATCAATTGTTAATGACAAATAAAGATAAATTAAAGCTGCTTTGGTTTAGAACCAGTGATTCAGCATAAAAGAATTTAATTAAATCCATATTTTCTTATTATTAGTAAAAACTTGCTAACAGACACTCACCGTAACTCCAGACATCGCTCTGATGAGTGAACTTCCTGTGCATAATAGACTCCAAAGCCATCCATTTGATTGGCACCTTAAAATTAGAGAAGCATAAGCTTTAAAAATACAAATAAATAAACAAATAAATATATTAGGGGTGCAAATCTTGCAGCAACTCATGATTCAATTCGATTCTTGGGGTAACGATTCGTTTCTGTATCGATTCACGATTCAAACCGATCTTAATTCACATTCAATCCTACTTTAGTGGATTAAAGTACCAGTACAAAACGTGTTGATAAATTCTGTTCCTCTAAAAGCTAGAAACAGCTCTGAGGAATAGTTTCATTAGTTGAAAGAAAGCTGATCATTTTCATCAAAAAACGGTTTAAACTTAGCAAACCTGGCAAAGTTTGACATGTCTTTGTCACTTAGCAGCAGCTTTGAAAGTCAGGCTAATAATTTTTAGCCTTTTAAAAAATATTCTTGGAAATTTTGAAATGATTCAGAATCTTGATGAACAAGAATCTCTATTCCTATTAAAAAGGATTTTTTCACCACCCCTAAAATAAGTAAATAAATAATTGACCCTCCAGCAGTGGCAGACTCATCGCACCTTCCCTCCATCTGCGTGATACTCCGTCTCATCTATGTCAAGCAGACGGGCCAAACCGAAGTCTGTGATCTTCACGTGGTTCGGGTTCTTCACCAGTACGTTGCGGGCGGCCAGATCTCTGTGGACCAACCGGATGTCCTCCAGATAACTCATCCCCTACACCAACACACACAAACCCATCATCCACAGATCCATGTGTCCGCAATTATACAAACTGGTGCCACATCGAGTGTGAAAGGACAGAAAAAAGCAAAACATTAGCACAATGATGTAGGACACACATTTCTACTTTGCCTGTGTATAAAACCCAGCATATTCATGGAAAAGGGTTAATTGTTTTGGTACCTTGGCAATCTGGACACACCAGTTGAGAAGGACCTGCGAGCCAATGCGGTCCTTGTTCTCCCTGACGTAGTCGAGAAGGCAGCCGAACGGCATCAGCTGAGTCACCAGTTGCACGGTGGAGGTCAAACAGATCCCCAGGAGGCGGCAGACATAAGGGCTGGTGACCCCTGCCATCACATACGCCTCCTGGGAGGACAAACAGGAAAGATTTTAAGGGATTTACAAGTGTATTTCAGTGCAGTGGAACTCTGAGGGTTTATGTAAATAACTTGTACTCACATCAAGGATTTCTTTATTTGCCTTTGGGGAGGTGTTCTCCCGCAACACCTTAATGGCCACAGGTATCTTCACACTTTCCCCTTCGGGGGCCCACATCCCCTGAAACAGTGACCAAGATCTTCGTTATCCACATTAAAATCACAACACAAACAAGCCTGCAGGACCGACAAGGTGTTTTTAGTTGTGTCCCTGTACAGGCGCAGCAGGTTGTCGTGTGTCTATGGTTGGACTGAAGGACCATTGCTTCCCTTCCTTAACTTTATTCTGACCCGTCTGGTCAGGTCCAGCAATATTATGTAAATTGAGTAACAGTTACTCAAAATAAACAAGTGATTTCTATGATGCCGGCATCATAGAAAGACAAGTTAAAACAAAAACAACCACTCGGTTGTTTTGCATCTAGCTCACCTTGTAAACGGTACCGAAGGCTCCTGCACCCAGAACCCTGAGTTTTTTCAACTCGGTCTCTTTCAGGATGCGCATCTGAGCCTGATTTGGAGACGCACCACTTGGTGTTAAAGGTTCCACCAGCTGTGAACAAAGAGGAAGCAGGCAGCAGACTGAATAGACATGCTGCACCCAGAACAACATATTCATAGCAGCAAAGTGACCACAATGTGATCCGTAACTCCCAGCACTCACCTCCTGCTCCTGCAAGTATCTCCGAACTGTCTCCTTCCTCTTCAGCTTCTTCTGTCTCCTCAGATAAAAGACCAATAGGGCCAGCAGGATGAAGAACAGCACCACACCGCCCACTGCAGCAGCAACGGTTGTTCCCGATCTAAACAGGCAAGATCACTTTAGTGCAACTTGTACGCCTTAAAATAAACACAGCTAAAAAACATAAACGAAGCACATAAACAGGACTGTGCAACTCAAAGTCTGCCTCTGAATGGCTGTATATTATATAATTAAGCCATTTGATTCAGGTTTGTTGGATATGGAATACATCTAAAAAGTTGCAGGGTAGCAGCTCTGGATGACCAGAAATGTCTTCTACTTATAACATAATGGTCATGCAGGTGGAGGCCACAGACCATGTCCTGTCTTCATCCATTCTGGCAGGTTTTTAGTCATGTTTGAATCGTGCCAGCACCCTCAGCAACATGAGTTGGTGTCTGCAACCCACAGAAGTTCTGCATCCAGACCCCGTGGGTCTATTTTCATTTCAATGAATAAATATTATTTAGTTCTCAACATCTTTTACTGAGCAATCAATACATTTTTTCCAATTGGAACATTTCATTTATCAAGATCTAAAAGGTGCTGTTTAAGGGTTCCCATTATTCTTTTTTTACCAGTGTTTATTTGAAAAAAGAGAAATAATCCACAGGAGCTGGGCTGGAAATTAGGGGTGGGGAAATCAAATTTAAAAAATCGAATATTTTACTTTTGTTTTTACTTTTTTTTTTTACTTCACAATTTTAAAATCTTTTTTTGTTAAAAAATCATTTTTTTCAAATAAATGAAAAAATAAATATTTTTCTTATTTCATTTTTATTATTAATTTTATTTATTTTTTAGAAGAAAAAAAACTATCAAAATATTTTTGTTTTTCTCCACAAATATCTACAATATTGAAGAATCAGGAGAATCAGAATTTAAATTGAATCGGCACCCAAAAAATCATAAGGAATTGAATACGGAGGAAAGCATGTCGCCTCACCCCTACTGGAAATACAAAGGAATCCTCCAGAAAAACAACGGAAGTTGCTCACCCTGTCCTGGTATCAATGGGGCAGCCTCTCTCATCCATCACCGTACACCTGAAATGTAGAAGCACCTAACTTGAATACCTCTCCATGTGTGAGCTGTGCCTGCTTTTGAGTTTACGGTGACTCACGATAGCGTGCAGTTAGTGTTGCAGGGCAGACAGTGTCCAGTAGCGTTGCTGTACTTCCACACGGTTAGCTGATCCTCCTTCACACCACTGGGACAGCGCTCCACACAGTGCTTTCCATCTTGAAAGTTTCGACACTCGGTGCAATCCTCTGGACCCTGGAAACAGAAATATTTAAAGAGGTCAGTGTTATGTTTGTTTAGTTCATTATTTTAGCTGATAAAAAGCTTAAAACTGTTTTGGAGTTATATATTTTTATTTATAGAACAGAAAGACATGTTCAATCGCTCAGCATCTGCTTGAGTAAATAACTCATTTGAGTGTAAACTTTAGGCTTCACAACTCTAATCGTTTTACATGCACAGAAAACTAACTCAGTACTTTGATATGAGACTAGGGATGCAAAAACAATTAATCAATTACCAATTAATCATTGATAAAAAATGTACTCGATTAAAATAGATTTATCGCAATTAATTGTTTTGAGCCTGTAATTCCTCGCCAGCCCACATGAGGCGCACTTGGCGCCAGAAGTCCTTGATGCACATGCAGGAACACAAGACAATCTGTCCTCTGACCATAGACATGATAATTTAATTTATTGTATTAAATATTTTTGTTTGCATTGTTCCATCTGCAAATGTGTTGTTCCAGCTGTTAAGAATAAATCTTTTATTAAGGAATATGATTTGCATTTCCTCTTAAGATGACGTTTTCGTAGAAAGGAACCTGTTGATTCAGAGGGAAATTCAACTTCTCAGAAAAATCCATCGATCAATAAGATGAAACAACAATTGATTGATGAATAACTTGATAATTTGCATCCGTATATGAAACTTTAGATCCATGCACAGATGAGCCAAAACAACAGATATAGCTCTGAGCTGCATGTCACAGTCCTGCGTTTGCCTTTGTTAGATGGCCGTAACTCGTGGCTCGTGAAAGACAAGGTGGAAATTAGTTTAAACAATAATTAGGCCATTTTATTTACCCCCAAATCATTTTTTACTTGAAACAAAGTCTTGATGCTCAGACACATCTGATCGGCCTGCATGTCTTACCGAACCGTGGCAGGAGGCAGAGCCATTGATAGGTCGACACTCTGCATCACAGGGAAGGCACAAAAACCCATCTGCGTATTCACGCACAGACCTGCAACACAAGGACGTGTGACATTTACACAACGTCTCGTAACACAGGCAGGCATTTGTTGGATGCTTTCATCTAAAGCACCTGACATGTGATACAAGACATTTTTAGAAAGGGGGCCCCAGCTTCAAAATAGCCCAGTGGGGAGTCCAGGATTGGTTTATTGTCTACACAATGCAGGGCGGGAACACAATTTTAATCAGACACAAGGGATGATTGTGTAGATATGATGTCACATGGCATGACTTTGGTAAGTTTTTACATTAAATTATACACACACCTGCTGATTTTTCACTGAATATTATATGGTAAAGAAAATAAGCAGCTAGTGGTTGATGTTTTAATCCAACTCATTTTCTTACCCCTGATAGATGTCACACTGCTCTACACACTCCGTGCCACGCTGGAAGGACCTGCAGGACATACACTGGCTTGGTCCTGGACCCCAACAGCCCCCCTTACACAGTGGGTGGCACACATGCCCCTCACTCTCTGAAAACACACACAGAGACAAGATGATGATTAGGGCTGGGCGATATGACCCAAAAATAAAATCTCAGATTTTTTAAAACCAAATCTGATTTTCGATTTTAATTAATTTTCTTTAATCTTCCTGTCTTTTTCTTTAAAACAGATCACAAATATTAGATTTTATGGGAAAACATGCTTTTATTTCAATCACTCATTCAGAAAGTTGACCTAAATTCAAAGTGCAGATATTTTAAGTTGTGAAACAAACTTGTAAAACAAGCTGGCAGCCCCTGCTACTGTAAACAATGAAAATATAACTTTCACTCATACAGTTTTACAGGTGAGGGAAGGCAACGTCGGCAAAATATTTCCGGCTAAGAAAATCTTGATTTTCAAAAAATTTAATCCTCATTAATAGCAAATTCGATTTATCGATAAACTTGATTTATTGCCCAGCCCTAATGATGATGCACACTTCCTTTTCTTTACAGCGTTCACTGGGTTAAAAATCAGTGCATTACCAGCCTGGTGCCTGATTTTCCTCATCAGTTTTGGCTTAAATCCTTTATCCTCAGGATTCACAAAGCCATACACAGATTTGTAATTTTGCAGTAGGGATGGGTATAATTACTCAATGATCGATGAATCTATCGCTTTCAATCAATTACTTTAACTTTTAATCATTTACTCGAATGCATCTTTAGACTGATGCTGAACTTGAATATAAGTGCATATTTCCCATTGCAACCACTGAATGAATCCCCTTTAGCCGCCACAAGAGTCGCTCATCTTGTCATAAAAATCTAAATAAGGAAACTCACTAGGTTTTTCTACTTGTACTTCATTTAAATACAGGCTATAAATATTGAATTTTAATATAGAAATACTAAGGATTAATGGATAATCAATCATTAATTCTCCTGATAATTGATTCAGACAATTTAATCGAATGCCCATCCCTATTTTGCAGTACTAATTTTGGATATTACTGCTCCTGGGGTTTTTTGTTTGAACTTCCTGACATACCCTCTCTAAGCCCGTTTACCTCGCTGCACCACCACCTCTTCCACCTGAGCTATTTCCTTTTTTCACCCAGGATTCTTAAGTCTCCGCATACATACTTCTTTACCAATCAGCTGTCCGCTCCTTCCTGGGTCTGGCCCTGGTTCTTTCCCTACCGTAACACTTTTATAAAGAAAAAATCCCCAAAGCATAAACTAATCCTGCAGACAGAAGCACAAAAAGTCAACAAATGCACATATTCAAAATACAACAGAAACCATGGATATGGTTAAAAATCTAATTAATAAAACAAAGTTTTAATATAATAAATTATTTTCCATTGGCACCTGTTGGAGTACAACTCATACACTTTAGTGGAGCTCAGAGAAACTCTGTTCCCCTTTATTTATCTATTGGGCATTATGTGTGTGTTCCCCTACCACAAACTTTGGGGTCTCGATTGTGGGTGACAATGCGGTGGCGTCCCTGGGTAGGATGGAGGAGATTCTCCCAACGCAGTGAGTCGGTATAGCACAGCTGCGAATTGTTGTTTAACAAGACCAAACCGCCACTGACGCTACGCAGTGAGCGCAAGCCCAGAGACTGAAGGTGTAGATTCTGGATGGCCAGTGAAAACACACCCCTAAAGAGAAAAGAGTCTCTGTGTTACTAGAAAAGTTTTTTAACATTTCTTACAGAGGTAATAAAGAGTATTTAAAGAAAGAAAGTAGATTTATAAAAGAAAACAGTGCAAATGAAGGCAAACAAGCATAAAAGGAAATTTAAAAAAACAAGAGAAACATAGGAAGAGTCCGTGGACCCCGTAGACTGTGAGTGGCAGCATAGCTGGCTAATAATTAGCATTTATTACCATGAAAGCGAGCAGATTGAAGACAGAAAAAAAAGTACAAACAAAGACACAGTGTGAGTGGATGGACATCAACACTGTGGCATGCAGTGACGCACAACACCGAAAGAACATGACCCCATATATGGAGTATATTTTTGGTGTGTTTCTGCAGCGCTGTATCATTTTTGTCTGAGAGGAATAATTTACATACTTTGCCCCATTTCAATTAGATTCCCAGCTGGTTTGCAGGCTTAATGATGAGACAAATGATAAAATATTGCAACATATAACAAAGGCCTTACAGATCGGTATAACGCAGGGGTCTGCAACCCGCGTTTCCTGAGCCACAAGTGGCTCTTTGGACCTTCCACATTGGCTCAAGTGATAAAGAAGCAACTAGTGCTTTTGAATATAGATATTGTGACAAATGCAGGTTTTAGCAGTTTTTTAATTAAATAACTGCTTTGAATTTGCACATAAAAACATTAAAAATACCAGTAATGGTCTTTTAGATCCACATAACTTGTAATTAGTTTAGAAACTATGAAATAAAAAAAAGAAAAACACTTTCCACAAATATCACATAGAGGAAAAGCTTGTTTTTGCAAAGTTTTTTTTTTCTTTTTTTTCCTCCTCAAAAATGACAAATTTCCTATTGTAGCTATTTATCAAAAATTACAAGTTGTCTTTTTTCCATAGGTCATGTAAGATTTACGGCCGTAATTTAGCTGGACCGGGGGAACAAGTGGCTCTTTGGATATAAAGGCAGCAGACACCTGGTATAGTGAGTCCGGTTCTATTTGAAGTTGCTGATACAGAACAAGAGGTTTAGTACAAAGAAGCAGTTTAATAAAAGACTTACATGTAGAGCATCCTGCCTCTGATCACTTTCAGGTTCTCGAAGACGCCGAGGCCAGTCCACTCCTCCGGCCAGGCATCGATGTATAAATAACCTGCAGGTCAAAAATCAGGCATGGATACTGAATTTTCTGTGTGGTTTTTACTGAAGCCAGTATATTACTTTGTTAAAGCTTCCGTAAACTTTTACCACATAAACAAACATCTGATACCTGTTATCTCCTCTAGTTTTTTGAAGGAACTCAGCTGCTCCAAAGTCAGGCCAGATGCGTTGGTCACAGGATCTCTGAACAATGACAAAGGGCACCAAAATTACTTTTATTTTAGGTGCCGAGTAGCAGCCATTAAAATATAAATTTTAGTATAATCTTTGTGTCCTGAATTTTTCAGTTACACAATGAATAAATACACTTTTTTCCCTTTTTAACATGAGCCTGTCTGAACAAGTTGTGTGTGGGATCCTTACGATCTGCTAGATAAAATCTCCAGCCATGCAGGTTAGCCTACATCTATTTTGAACATTTCACAATACAGCGGAAGTGGTATTTTACACTCAGAACAGACAGCAAAGACATGCAGCAAGATATCCACATAGGAAGCATTAACCTTATAATCAGCAGTAAACAGATTAAAGTCTACAGAGTAATTTTACACTTTTTTCATTCACTTTATTAATTAAGTTTTTATTAATAATTTTAATTATTTAATTATAATTATTAAGTGCATTATTTTGTTTATCATTATCTGTGTTTGTTAATATTCCTCAACATCATTTTATATTCATTTGACTAAATTGTCACAGTCTTTTCAGCAAGAACACACATAAAAGCAGTTTTGTCTGTTAAAAAAAGCCTTAAAGACAATAAAAGATGCAAGTTTAACGCATATTTTGGCTTGACTTGGCTGGCAGGTTTTTATTGCACTCATGTCGCACAAACCATCACAAACTCAAATATTTGAGGTGCTTGATGTGAGGGATATGACTCCTGCAATCATTCGGCTCCTTGTCATTTACTGAAGTGAATGTGATCGTTGGCTATAAATTGAGTTAACAGCTTTATTTTTGTTATGGTTATAGAAAACAGAAGTCTCTTTGGGAGTTAAAAAATACAAAATAAATGAATTTAAAAATATTTCATGCTCAATATTTGTAATTGTCAAAACTTATGACCAGTGAAAGCTTCAAATTGTTTGTTGAAAGATAACCCTGTGATCAGGCCCTTCTTTATAACCACAGATCCTCCTTTTAGTTACTGCTGACTTAATGAAGACTCAACTAAGTTTTTGTTGCATATCCATAGAGACGATCAGGAGAAATAACCATGAAAGTTTCAGAACGTTTCCTTCAGAAGACAAATAAAACCCCAAGCATTAAAAATAAAATCAAAGTAAACACTTGCGCCTTACCTTGCAAAGCTCTGAGGGCGGAAAGCAAGACTTCCAAAGATCTTCTTACACTTGTTAAACTGCTCCACATTAGATGACGTTACCATGGTGACACCATTGTTGTCCATGCTGCCAAGGTTGTCCATACCCAGACCATAACACACTGTGACAAAGACAAGGAAAATTGAGATTTTAATTATTCTTTTTTAAATCTAGGATGAAAAAAAAGATTATTACATAATTGTATTAATTAATCTGGCTGGGATCGCTTTGCTCCCATTTAAAACTTAATTATTGAAGAAACGGGTTCAACGATGTGCTGGAGACATTCTGGTTCAACCATGTCAGGGCATAAATGGTATTGAGGGTTCTCCGTCACCTGATCTGAGAAGCCAGTGATGGAAAGCTGCTTTGTGACACAGAGCTTTGTGACTACATGTGAGCTGGCTAAAACCATGAAAAGATGGGTTGCTTTGTGTTCAGACACAACCAGTCTGAACACAAAGCAGGATGCATTCATGTGACCTAACTAGAAGATCTTGATATTATTACATGATGCAGATGAGAACAATTCTGCAATCAGTGCAGAGACAGAACATAACCAACACATGAGTGTAGGGTTGTTAATAGGGGAGGTTTTTTTTCAGTTTAAAAAGGGGAAGAAAGTAACACCTAGCTTCAATGTTATATCAATCTACAGCATTTCTATCAAGCTAATGTTACTGTAATATGTGGGTGATTCAACACATGAAGAGAGAGCTCAACACACCTAAAACCAGACCTTGTGTACAAAGGATTGCGCAGCTCGTGCCGACACACACACACAAATATTTTCAGATGTTTGAATCAAACGTTCCTTCTTTGAAATGTTCTAGCTGACTTGGGGTTGACATACATACAACTTGCACCACCTCGTCTCCCCCGCTGGATAAATATGTAAATGAGTGTAAGCACGTAGCATGCATTAACTTTTTTGTCCAAACAACATCAAACACACGAGAAATGTCAAAAAAGAAGAACAGTTTCATAGAATGTGAAACTAATGTGGTTTAGTTTGAGGTGGAGGCAAAATAAAATACACAGACATGCACCGGGGACAGGTGGGAGGAGCTTCACAGCACGCCTTGTGTTTGTTAATAATTGTGTTTAAATGCGTTCCAAAGAACTTAAACTCACTTTTTAAGTAAAGCAGGGAGAACAGCTGCACACACAAAAGTGTACATAATCCCCTCCAAATATTTATTTTGTGTGAAATAATTTTGGTGCATGCACATTTAGTTCATTAGTCCCTGGACATTTCAATTAGATTACCTTACCAGCGATCAATAAAATGAACAAAATAACGACTGTAAAATCTATCAGTAATGAAAATCAGCTTTTTACTTTCATTCTCTTCATCTTAAAGAAGACAGTCGACCAGATTCAACAGCTCAGAGACCTTCAAGTACATCACAATGGAGAGAAGATAAAACGTGCATGTGCATCCCCACTGCACACAAACATCGTGTGGTATCCAGACCTCACCTTTGGGACAGTCTGCTTCACACTTTTCACATTTCTGCATCTCATTTTTGTCAGGCTGCGTGGTGATAACTTCCTGGTTGGATCGGGGGCAAACCAAAGTACAGGCCACGTCCATCGCCAGATAGTTATCTACGGAGAGGGAGAGAGTGTTCAAAGGGCGTCCAAGTGGCAGGAAAGAGAAAAAAAAACAAAACATTGTCATCTCTGTTCAATAACAAAATAAAAAGAAACTCAACTAGTGGAACAGAACAATGACCACCAGCTAAACACAATGCTGTAGCTTTATTTTAATGAAGTGGGCATTTTTAGCAAAGTTCTTACAAGGACAAGTCTTGACACAGGTGGCTCCAAAGTTGAACTTCTTGTCTGGGTTGGGTTTGGTCTGAAAGATGACGGAGTCGTAGATGGTCGGAGGAGGACAGTTCTCCTTACACACCCCGCTGTCGTTGAAGTGACGACATGCCTGCAGAGAGCAGGAAGGAGGAAAATGGAATGACAAAAGTCTGTCTGGCATCACAAACAGCAGTGATAAGAGAGTGTGTGACTTACCAGGCAGTCGGAGTCCTTGGGTCCTGTGCAGCCTGCAGCACACTGCCCATGGCAGCAGTCGCTGGGCAGTGGACCCTTACATCGCTGGCAGTTAGATCCACAGTTAATTTTGGTCACTTTAAAATAAAAACATGTTAAAAGTTGAGTTTCAGCAACACTTTATCTGATTCAAACTTCCCGCAGCAAGAGATGCAAACTAAGTGATCAACACTCACTTGTCTGGCAGTCCTGCGCCGTTTCTCCCCAGCAGCCTTTCTGACACGAAGGGGAACAGTTTGGGCCTGAGCAGAAAATGCTAAACATGAGATCTCTCAGGAAATACTCAGTACCTTTTTTTCAGATTTAAGTAGATATTAAGCGTCTAAGAGATTCGTGTTTTGGGAGGATATGACTGACTTTACTGATATTTCGGAATCAACAGAGGTGGGTGTTTAGGTTAACCCTTCGCAGTCCGGGGGACATTTTTGGGTTTTTTCTCGCCTGGTACATCTTGTAAATTATTTGCGATTGAACAGTCAGCTTATGATGATCAAGTTTTATGCACCTTTTATTCAGGACAACCTGACATTTTCTATCTGCTATGAGTTACATCATATATTTTACCCTTTGCAGTGTATTTTTCTAATATAGAATGAAAGAATGTTGCAGAAAAACAACTAACAAGGCTAATAAAAGCATATATTGCAGTACTGTGTGAATTTCCATGCTATTATATTGAGATTTAAGTCTTTAAACATCAATTATTGCTTTCACAACTCAGTTTCATTCATGTAGACGACTTACACAGACAGAGTGAAGCATCATCTACACAACTAACGATCTTTGACACGTCACGGCAAGAAGGCTCTACAATTGGATTTTTCAGCTCATGTGATGCAATTCGATAATGCGATTGGACACTGAGATTCTAACACACAAAGCTTCCAGAAACTATCGGCTTAAAGCTTGAAGTGTTTTCTTCACAGAGAAAGTAAGTCGCTATTTATTACCATTCCCAAGATATTTTGTCGAACATATGCTGAAGGATTAACTCCCTGGTGAACACAAATTATTAGGAAAACCTTGATACCGGATTACAACGTGACGAATCGTTGACTCAAATAAAAGTTGCTTGCTGGTATATATGCTTTAAAAATGTTTCTAAAATTCCCCCCCGGGGTGTCCCGCATTTGCATGCATACAAGTCAGATTTCTTTTAATACACATGGTGCAGCGCCTTCTCAATCTGTCTGACATTTCTTTTTTTGGACTGCCCACAGGGGGTTTAGTGCCTCAATCACTCAGACAGCTGCTCACATTGAGGGGCCCGAGCCTGCAGTCGAATTTCCCCGAGGTGGCTGTTGCCTTCGTCCAACGTGTCCTTCCAATTGATGCTCTTGGGGTCTGGGAAGCAGAGGCGGGGGTTCCCCAAAATATACACCCCACCTAACAGGATCTCTGCAGGAGAGACAACGCATTACAACAGATTAGACAATATATCAAATTTCAAATCGTTACGTGAATGTAAACGTGTCAGACTAGTACTAAAACTGACTAAAAACAGGTAAGTATACCATTGCAAGTCGGAGCCTGTACAGTTAGGCGGTACTGGGCTTGAACATGAGCTCTGCTAGTCTGTTAACCAACCTGAGAGGCTCCGGAGCCTGAGGGTCCGTAGCCCCTCATCGCCCTGAGTGTTATTCACCACAACCAGCGAGTAGTTGGAGTCGTACAGTTGACTGCCTCTTATGATCCGAAGGTTGTCCAAAGGCACCAGGTCCACAGACACATGAGCGACAAGAACATAACCCTGCACCTCTACGATTCCCTGAAAGGAAAAGGCAAAGAGAAAGGATGAGCGACTAAAAAATTCTGCAACTAATCAAGTAAAAGAAAAAAATAAGTCACTGGGTTTTTTTTCGTACTTATGAAATAATTACAAAGACTCCCACTCAAAGAATACCTGCAGGAAGGAGAGGTCGGGGTTTCCATGGAGGTGTGTAATCTCCAGGTTGCCGTGGACAACCTGGCAACCTGTGTAGAGCAGCTTCAGGGTCTCATGGTGATTTTCCAGGCTGGAGGGCAGGGCCAGCTTCATGTCCGTCCCCAGGCACACTGCAACACAAAACATGCACATGTAATAAATGTTTTATTAACTCTGCCAGGGCATGGAGGTTGTGTTTTTGGCAGCATCTGTCTGTAAGCAACATAACTCAAAAAGTTGTGGATGGATTTGGATTTAATTTTTAAGAAATCTCAGAAGTGGAATAAATTTCGATACGATTTTTGGGGATAATTCGGATCGCCGCCTGGATCCGGGGATTTTTTTGAAAGATTACTTACTGTTAGGACATGGATTTCATTTTGCTATTACAACTTTTAACTGAACAGATAATGCCTACAATCATTGGCAAGAGAGAAAAACATTTTTTAAAATTGCAATATGACAATATGGCACATTTTATTTTATGGGTCCGTGAAGAGCATGGATCCATATTTACAAAAAACTGTCGATCCTTGAGGCAGGAGTTAAACCATTTTAAAACAGCACCTAAGAAGTCCATTAGACTTCTCTTTCTAATAAAATCTGTACTAAATGCCCCTCTTAAATCAAGTTGCACCAAAACGGAATGAATCCGTGTGTCCAAATTACTTGTGGTTTGTTGGTGGCTTATAGTCTGAATGCTTCTAGCGCACATCTAACTAAGGGTGGTGAAAAAAATTATATTTAAATCGGAATAAAGATTCTTGTTCATCAAGATTCAGAATCGTTTCAAAATGTCCAAGAATCGATTTTTCAAAAGGCTAAAAATTATTAGCTGTGACAAAGACATGTTAAACTTTGCCATGTTAGCCAAGTTTAAACGTTTTTTGACGAAAATAATCAGTTTTCTTTCAACTAATGAAACTATTGCTCAGAGCTGTTTCTGATTTATAGAGGAACATAATTAATCAGCACGTTTTGTTACTAAAAAATGATTGAATGTGAATTAAGATCGGTTTGAATTGAGAATCAATACAAAATCACATCGTTACCCCAAGAATCAGAATCGAATTGAACCGTGAGTTGCTGCAAGATTCACACAGCTACATCTAACACAAGGACACATAATGACTGACAGACCCACATGGACCCAATACACCACAGGTTTAATTCTTTAAATGTAAACAATACACATAAAGAATATTATATAGTTAAACGGCATCACAAGCTGAAAATGTGTTCGACTGCCAACGTGTGAACAGACACACTGAAATACAACCCACAAGCACCGTCTTTGCATGTCAACATACAGATTTTGCAGCAGCGAGCCCCGACTCCCAGCAGTGCGTCACACGCAGCATTACAATCCCCGGGGGCTTTGGCAGACACATAGCTGCCATGCCTTAGCAGGCAGTCACACAGTGGACAGTCCATCCTCTCTGGAAGTTATAAATGACTTCCTCTGGCTTCCCTCCAACAGCCCATCAATGGTCCACCCACTTTCCTTGATTGAGCCCCTCACCCAGCTCTGCTCTGCTATCTCCGTCTGTCCTTTTGGAGACTCACATCCCTGCAGGAACAGGAAGTCCTGGCAGGCACTAGAGGGGGGGGGGATTGTCAGCTGCACTTATCTCATATAAACATCTGCAATGTGTAAACGTTTTAATGTGATGTCAGAATAATGACAACATATTAAAGCTACGACAAACTAGCAGCGAAGTAATGGGTATTATGGGATAAACCTGTATTAAAATCTGGGAGCGAGCTACTACAGCAAATGGTCTATGATTAACAGAACGGCTGCCAAAAATACACGCCCAGTCCTTTCAGTCTGTGTCGAATAACAAATTAAATGACTATATATTGGCTTTGTAAGTGATGTCATCGTGGAAAATTATTTTCACATGTCCAGCCAAGAGGGGATCTCTGCTTTATTCTATCAATTTTGATCACTTTTTAATTGAAAAAAAAAACTGAAAGAAGTGGATTCCCTGAAATTTACACAAACTCTTAAGCGCACACACATATCAGTAGTTCCTGGGATTAGGTGAATGTACCATAACAAAAAAGTTTTAAAAAAATGCTTGTAGCTCCAGTTCTCAGCTTCCCCTCCTTTTATCCCTCATTGTCTGCACTCCAAAAGTATCTGAGCAACGCCGGCGTGTGTGTGCGTGGGCTTGTGAGGAGCTGCCCACCCCTCCATCCCCACAGCCAAAAATCCTCGCTCCTTTATCACCCACTCTGCCCCGTCTGCCCGCTGTCATCTCGCTACCCCTTCCCTTCAATGGCATTGCTCACTAAATATTTTGGGGGTTGAAATCGAAGTCCTTTAAACTTTTCCTCAGTTCCTTTCAGTCTGTGAACTCTCATGTCATCTCAGAGAAATGTGTCACTGCATATCTAAAAGATGACACAATGCTAGAGGGCTTCAAACTGGGCTATGGGGGTCAGTCTACTGTGCAAAGATACGTCTCTGATCTTTGACCTTCTAGTTTATGACATGATTGCCTTGTCAGACAGATTAGCCATGAAACATTATGACCAGCATTGCATGCACACACACATACATGTATTAATGTCTCTGCAGAGATTTAGCTTTGCTTGGAAACTTTCATTGCTTCTGAAGTTTGAAGGTAAAAAATTCTGATTATTTTGAATCAGTGTGAGCTTGTTTGGTATGTTCTCATGCACGGTTATAGCTAGACAAGGAACTATCTCCTTGTCCCGGTGTAAAAGTACAGGAAGGGCATCAACTTACTGATATGCCTGCCTCCGCTATGATAGCTGGTAATGTACCTTTCGGATTGTTAGAACTGAGCGTTTCCAGATGATGGATTATGTCACGGGACAATAAATAGCTGGAAGCAAAACGGCACATTAATATATTTTCTTTAAACTAATGAGACTAACTCACTCTTTTTTATTAGTGTATTGGCTTCTTCTAATAATGTCAGGTCAAAGACTGCCGTGTGAACTCTGGAGCATGTGTAAAGACCCAAGGCCAGTTTGAGTTGCGCTGCATGTCTACATGCTGGAGACAAAGGACTTCCACCTACATTACCTTGGTGTGTTAATCTAGTTTCAGATGTTAGTCTCACTAACATGTTCATGTGCATTTTGCAGGCTGGTTTTAGTCAGACAAGCACAATAATCAGACTTTTTCATATTATTTTTAAACAAATATAGGAGGTAAAATAACTATAATTATTAAAAGTTGAAATAACTTCATTTTAAGTCATGTTTGACTTAATTTCAGGATTGCATCTGAAATAATGCTTTTCAAAACACTTTCCTCATTGAGTGGTAGGGCTGGGTATTATAATCGAGATTTTCAGATATATCCAGACTTTGTCACACAAGATATAGAACAAGGGAATATTGTTTATATCGAGTTAGTTTTGAATTTAAAAAATATTTAGCATTTTGCTCAACTCAATCTTAGTTATGGTCATTGAAAAGTATTTTATTATTATTTCAATACACATACTTTAATTTCAGTGAAATATTGTTATGCACATGTGCTTATGATTCATAATAAAAGTGCATTTAGCACTCAAGGCTGTAAATTTGAACCTTCTCTTTGTTTATTTGATCAAAAAAAAAAAATCGAGATATACAGTGTATTTAGAGATCAAATAAAAAATTATCGATATGACAAGTGGTTCATATCACCCAGCCCTATTTAGTAGTAATTATAGGCTCTAATGTCTAATTAATATACTCAAATTAAAGTGCTCAAAACTCTCTGCCTGTAGACACACTTTTATGCAAAGTGTGCACATTGTGGACGATGTAGGTCTGTACCGATACTGATAGAACTCCACTCATTTGTACAAGGAAAAACTGTTGAAAACAAGAGCGCATAAGAAACAGACAACTGTAGAGAGCATTATTCAAATGCTACTCACTTTGTCACCTTTGTACATCTGCACAATCACAACATAATGTGGGTGTGGGCGTCAGCCACAAAACTGTCAAGCCAAGCAAACCTTATTTATCAAAGACACACTTAAATCAGAAAACCGTGGATATCCAACAAGAAATAATGCAATATTTGTTCCTACCTAAAATGTGCATGTTGTTGCAGACATCAGAGCATAAATCTGTCAATACCTCAGATGAGACTTTATTGAATTATACAAGTTGTTCTTACAAATATTTAAAGTTTATTTCCCCTTAATATCCAGCCTAACAAGCTGTCTTTATTGCCAGCCACTGGAGACGGTTTTACGTCTCTGATACAACAAGATAAGTTTTTTTTTTTGCAAAACTAACTGCATAACTCAGCGAAGTCACTTAGATTTATAGCTAAATCTGAGTCCTATACAAATAAACTTGCCTTGCCTAAAAATAAATAAATATATATAATAGAATAATAAAATAACAAAATAATATCTGCTCTGCATTCACTTTTGCTGTTTGTGTTTTGTGTTGCGTCGAAATCCAGTGGAAACTTTCCCCCCGCCTGGCTGATTTCTATTCATTACAGTTTGCATTTATTGATTTATTTATAAGGATTTACACATAAATAAATGGAAATGTGCTGTTAGAAATTTTGTTGATTCTTTACTAAGTAATCCCTTATTTTCATGTCTTGCCTTGCAAAACACATAACACTTTTCAATCCTTGTTTTCATGGCACATCAAGTTTGCACTATGCTACCAATCAGCTGATATAAAGTAACAAAGAAGAGTTGATTGTCAGGTCTGAACTGGCATCAAAAATGTGGCAAGATCATTTAAGAAGGAGTAAGTAAGCAAATACCTTCCAAATGAGTACTTTAATGCCTCAAGCACCTTAAACTTGAAATGCAACTTATTATTATAAAGTAGTCTGTAATATCTGACTTTTTTCAACTTCTTGAGCTCAGGAATCTTTCAGCGCTGGGTTTTACTGGAGTCCAAAGATAAAAAACAAGCAAATAAAAAACTGGAATAAAATTGCAAAATGAAGGTGAATAAATTGGGATGTTCTCTAGATATACACTGCAAAGTACACTTCATGGTGCATTGCACAGATTACCGCATGCATTTACAGCAGCTTATTTCTGCAAACATATGTTACAAAAGCCATCCCCATCAAGAGTTGACAAAACACTGAAGATGGGAGATTCTATATAAAATATTTTTCAGCACATCAAAGAGATCCTCAATAGGGTAAATGGACCTGTGGTGACCAATCCTTCTGAGAAAATTATGTTCCTGCTATTAACCACTTTTCTTTATATAAATTATATATATATATATATACACACACATACATTTATATATATATAATTTGTATCCCAACAACGTCATCTTGAATTATGTCCATGCCACCATGGAAGAAAAAATGAACCTACTAATAAAAAAACTGGTCATTCAGTATATTCAGTAGTTAGCTGACCTTTGAAAATCTGAACCCATATGTATGCATGTTAATCAGTGGTGGAAAAAAGTTTTCGGACACCTTTAGAAATGTACACAATCAAATATTTTATGATTAAAGAATTTTAAAGGCTTTTTTCAGGTTTTACTGCATATTTTTGCTGTGGCTGTATAAAAGAAACTGTATCTGAAG
Source organism: Craterocephalus amniculus (assembly GCA_036024015.1). NCBI lineage: Eukaryota > Metazoa > Chordata > Actinopteri > Atheriniformes > Atherinidae > Craterocephalus > Craterocephalus amniculus. Next base: position 1,923 of record JAVQJG010111855.1, on the reverse strand, counting down.
ACCTAAGAGTGATTCTTAATACAAACATTTACATGACATAAAAAGCGAAAACAATATCAGTTTTCTTCAGACCACAGTTCTTCCTCTATGATGATGGTTCACCGCTGTCCTTCCAGGTTTTTTGCCCAACTTTAGTCATTTCATAACACTAACCCTTGATCTTACGATTCCGACTGAGACCAAACATCTGATGAGGCTGTTTAATGAACAAGAAGCTCTTCAGCATCAGCTGGGTTAAACAATTTGCTGCCATCTGAAACATGTTAATCCCAGCAGTACTTTTCCATCGACAGGCTCTTATCTATTTGACAGACAGCTTTAACTGACAATGAATCCACCAAGTCAGAAAAATACTTTCAGCTTAAATGGAAACAATATAATCTCCTGATCTCTTTTTTTATCATCGCTATTTATTATCATTTCAGGTAAGTCAATATTTTTACAAAAGTGACGTATGTCATCGGAGTCTCATTTCAAAAGGAGGATGTGACGTCTGACTGTGCTGAACTAATAAGTTGCCTGAGACTTAAGCCTGAAATCTGAAAGCAAGCTTGAAGCCACACCTGTGTTTGGCAGAGTTCCAGTTAGCACAGGGAGTATGCGTTTATGTTTACCAGCGTGTGCGTGCGTGGTAAGTGACACAAACACGATGCTACTGCACGAGTTAGAATGGTAGAAGAGCTCGCCGTGCGACACACTAGAACAAAGGAGCCGATCCTCTGGCCTCCGCTCTCCTCTAGACGAGATCCCTTCAAAAGTCAACACAAACAGGACGAGCTGACGTAACAAGACTTTTCCCAGTTTTAACACAGCAATCCTGAATCTGCTGCGGTTGAGATCCATGCATAAACTACACATTTCCCCCAAACATCACACAACACATTCTTTCTTTCTCTTCACTCTACGGCCGTGGAAGACAAAAACAGGTATTGCTCAACAGACAAGCAGAACAGGATCTGTGCTGTACCTTCAAGAGAAACACAGAAACAATGATCCTCACTCACACGCCGTCGTGAACAGACTGCAATCACAACAAAGTCAGACATCTCCAACCATGACAAAACGTCCTGTGCTCTTTAAGACACGTTAGCACCGTTTCATGAATCTGCAGTTGGATTCACATGAGGACTTTGCTGTTTACACAAGGTGTCTGGTAGGCAGGAAAGCACAAAATGAAAAAAAAAGAGAAAGACAGTTAGTAAAACACAGATTGATTGACTCTATAATGGAAAGGACACATGGAGAGGAAATACAACATAAAACACAGCTTCTACATCTTGGTGCTGAATCAGAAAAGCCTTTTCACCAAAAGATGCTCTGATACTATTTTTTCCATCACATACGTACACTTTACACTGGACTCCGATTCAGCTGTATTGAATGTGACATTGTGGTGTGACTGGTCTGCGGGAATCGTTAGGTAGGTGGAAAGTACTGTTCTGCAGGCTTTCCCAGGAGAGCAGTAGATTTCAAAATGATGGGCAGCGTACCGACTTCGTCTTCGTGTCTAAATCACTTCATTTTCATACTTCTCAAATGCTTCCCTTGTAAACTTGTAAACAACCTGGAGGAAGCTGCTCCAAGCAGGTCAGAAGTGTTTCACAGGGGAAAAAAACAGCACAAGGCCTAAGAGTGATCACCCTTATGTTTACATTTTCCTTGAGGGATGAGAGAACTCAAATCATGCCCTCACATACACAACATTGTCGCAAAAATACCTCAAAAATACTTCATCAAACTTGATAATATAATCTAAAAAATTTAACAACCTTCAATATAGGGCTGGGCGATAATTCGATAACGATATATATCGAAAATAGACGCGCGTGCGATAGGAAAAAAAAAGAGGGTCGATATAAAGTTCGATAGAGAAAACACACTCTTCTTTTTTCATTACAGCCTATCATGTGGCTTGATACTAAG
>JAVQJG010111835.1:0-16800 GCA_036024015.1 Craterocephalus amniculus | reverse complement strand
GTACATATGCGCAATCAATGAGTCATTAATTGTAATGAAATTACCCCTTTTACCACATACTATACCACGTAGAAAACCATTTTTCTTAGAAAGATTAAAATATTATCAGGTATAGTTCCTTTAAGTGATTTATCAAGGGGGTTCATCAGCCGCAGCCTTATGCAACACATGTGAAAGCACCTCAAACTTTGCTTTTAGTCAGCCCTCCACCCATGTGGTTTTAGAGGTATTTTTGAAGGACATTGAGTCTGAGAAGAATTGTTAGTGTTTAAGTAAAAATATCAATCAGTATTATTATTACAAGTCACCACCTGAGAATACCCCACACCTGTATTGAAGTTGAATGTCAGTATTACTATCCATGTGTTAATCAAACAGGACAGAGAAGGTTAGACCTTTGCCGCCGGTAGTTGGCAGCAGCATCTATTCTGTGAGCTTAAAGCTCAGAAACTTTGATTACAAATAAATGAACATTATTGTACACAAGCAGTCACAATGAGATATGATCCACTTCTATCTTTTGTTTTAAAACTAAATTTCCATGCATTTATCTTCAAATGTCAACACTTATCCCTTACTGGTGCTTTCTTCTTGGCAAATTTTCATTCATTCATTTAGTCGCTAAATTAGCCTTACTACAGGGTTGGCATTTGGGGTTTTAAGTACATTAAATCTGTACATTAGTTGGGCAAATGACCTTAAAAGCAACAACAGGATAAAGTGAAAACTTTGGGGCTACTCTTTACTGTTTCCTGATAGGCAAATGTTGTCACTTTAACAAATTGAGCGAACATGGTCGCCACGACCTGCAGTACTTCGGATGAGAATCCATGTACCATTATACGTCTCACCTTACCTCACCACAGCTTAACATTTTCTCCTTCTGTTTGTTTTGTCATCCTGTTTCTGCAGGAGCAGCCAGGGCTTCATGCACATGAAGCTGTCGCGGACCAAGGAGAACAAGTACATCCTGGGCCAGAACAGCTGCCCCTTTGACAGCGTACCTGAGATCATCCATTTCTACTCCAGCCGCAAGCTGCCCATCAAGGGTGCCGAACACATGTCTCTGCTCTACCCTGTAGCCATCAGGACACTATAGAGCTCTGGGCAGTGTGCAGGCATCCGCCCATGCAAAACTCACTGGGCCACCTCGTGGTTCCACACTTCCCGTCCCTCTGGACTGAACCATCTCGGCTCATGTCACAGGAAGACGAACTGTGGCTTTGGAAAACTGCTGATCCCGGATCACCTCACTGGCTAACAGCTTCCACACCTGTTTTGAAGGCCTCCTGCATCACATATAGAGTAAATGTGGCTAAAGTTTTTATTTTATTGTATTTTATTTATGATTGACATCCATTCATTACATCAGAGACTGATTATCTGAGGAAACATCATTTCAGTGATTATTGAGCTGATTACCCTTAGCACTTAAAACTCAAAGAAAAAGAGGTACAACATATCATCTTGTCACTGGGATTGAGATTTTAACGCGAGCTATAGTACCCTGTTTCCTGTGCACATCTTGGCAACTGTTAAGAGCTTCTCATTGGGATTGGCCCTGTTCATACTGTAGTTGTTTTTTTTTGTGTATGTGTTTTCTAAGGGAACTTGAAGATTGTAAAGGTAGCAACTTTTATGAAACATGTTGAGCGATATTCTCCACATGGGCCCCATACTACCGCCAGAATATTGAATAAACTGACCAAATATGAATGGTGTGTCCCCAGCTGCGCTAAAACAAGCGGCCTCGGCGCTCTGCAGACTGATCTCTCTATGTTGTCATAGTGCATGTTGTCTGCTATCCATCACTGAGTGGGTGGATCACACCAGTGACAGTGTAAGTACCGCAGTGGTGAGACAGGCAGGAAAGCATGATGGATGGGTCAAGCCATCTGACACAGTACAATTGGCTGAGGCTGGAGACCAGAGCCCGTCCAAACGGACCAAATTGCCCCAACTACCCCTGCGAAGAATGGCTTTGCATCTGGAGAATGAAATATGCCTGCATTGTCTACCTCAGAAAATCAATTTCATTCGCCCATCTGCAGATCAATAGGTACAATGAGATTGCAGATATCGATCTGCTCTCCCTGTGACATTCCCAATTCCCTTAAAACTATGTTTTCGGTTTTAGGAATGTTATTTTTTTTGTTTTTTGTTTTCTTTTAATACAGTTAATTAGTATGATGAAAACGAGCAGACTTTTCTTTCTTTCCCAGATCAGCAATTGTATGTATAGTCTCTGTTCTAATACGATGTGTTGTCAGTAACAAATGTTTGTTTGATGCCTTATAATGCATGGGTCAAATCAGTCCGCTAGGTCAGCTAATTTGCAATCCTGCTTTTAACGATTGTTATGTGACTGTAATTTATTCTGGGCTAATTATCACTGACGTGCTCCTCATTTTGTGATTGGCCCATCGGCCCGCTCACCCTCATCGTTCTGTGCCGACGTGATCGTGTCGTTTCGGATTTCACTGCGGCCTCTTTAGCTGTGGCTCTGAGTTTTTGTCTTTTGCCGCTCTGCTAAGTAATCGCTGGCTTTGGCAGCCTGACGCTGACTCACGTGGTTGTACGAGACTTGTTCGAGGAGCAATGGCCAACCCCCCACCCCCCACATCGATCACAGTGCAGCCTGTCCAAACCAGATAAACACCTACCTTCAACCTGTCATGCTCCGACTTCACATTAAATCCTCCAGATGTCCGTACGTGTGTGAGCGTGAGTGTGTCAAGGCTAAATGTGTACGCTTTTTGAATGCATATGCATAGATTGTAAGTTTCCGTGTGTTTCCCAACCCTGCTGGTGCATGCTGGCAGCTTGTTTTTTAATGCTTTGCTTCCTTTTTCGCCCTCCGTCCTGCTTTTATTTATGTTGGCCAGTTATATCCAGAAGAGGCTGACTTGCTAATAGCGGAGCATCATGAATCGCTCTGATGAGGCTGCCCAACGCATGACTTTGGAGCTGCAAAATAAGGTGGTTAAATAAGCAAGTAGGAGAGCATGTGGACGTAGATGAATGACTGACAATAGCCATGAGAAACTGATTTTTCTTTCTTTTTTTTTTTTTTTTGCAAGCATGGCCTCAAAGTCAGATGTATTTTGGCTTTGACTTTAAGTCCACTCTATGTGCTATGCAACTATCAACTGCAGTCATTGAAGGGAAAAAGGTAGGAGTGTGTGCCTCTAAGAAAGGTGATAAATATGATGGTACATGTCCAGCAGTAGGAGATGTAATCAACAGAGTGCCGTGATTAGTGCCGCAGCAGGTGAGCAGACAGACGGTGCTGTCATCAGATCAGTCTTATGAGGGTGTGTCTTCATGTTTTATTGAGGAACAGTACTTTGTCAAAGTGGACCTGTATATTTCCTTTAGAGAAAATCCTAAGGATGAGTGCACAGTTGGCAAAAAACAAAAACAAAAAGACATATGTGTGATGTATTCTTCATGTTGTGAATGTTCACAGTTATGTAGCTGGGATAGTGACAGGAAAGGCTCTTTGTTTAGTTACTGCTGCTGATCAGTGTTACTCTACTTAAGGAGAGAGCCTGTGTGTGAGGCCATGCTGCCTGGAGAGAAGCCTTAGCTTTGGAGAAAGGGAAACGGTAGAGATGCAGGGGAAGGAATGAGGGAGAGACAGAGTGAAGGGGGATGTGAGAGGGGGAGGGATTCGCTGCCGTCGGCAGAAACACTCTTGACATCCTTGTATTTCTATTAAGAGACCCTGAATGAGCCCTGCGCCTCCCTTAGAAGTGTCTTAAAGCTTGCGCGCGCGTGTGTGTGGACACACGGAGAAGTGTTTATTGAGTGTGTGACTGTATGTGTGTGTGTTTCTGTGTGCGTGTGCACTGGTGTAAGCAACCATCAGCCATTGACTTGCCCCAAGTGTATCTTGTGTATTGCTTTACTGTGGTAAAGTGGCATGTATGAGTTTTCTTTGTGTACATTTTCGTGCCACGTGTGTATGCACTACTATAACACATCTCTGTATAGTCCCTCATGGCCAAATGTATATACTGAATGTATTGTATGGGGACGTAGAGGCATCATGATGCAAAACTAAATAAAAGTTGGGTTTATGAGATTAACGTGCAGCTTGATATTTTGATTTCTCCCTTTTTCCGTTGGTTCAGACATTAGCAACGACAAATCAAAGAATTACTGTTCAGCAGGAGAAAAGCCGCTTTCCAGTTCCAGTATCTCCACCATCACCAGTTACCATAGTGAAGTCCTTCAATTTGTGAGGAAGTAGGACCATTGTGTGAGTCAAGGACAGGCTGCTGGAGCCATCATTTGTTCATTACTGTTTCACTTTGTTGTACAGGCCTTGAATTTTTTCTTTCTTTCTGTTGTTGATCCAAGTAACATGTTTGATATGTCCATAACTCATTTTACAGCATTTATACCTTTTTTGTTTTCTGTAGAACAAAACCTCTGACCTTTTATGGGCAATACTTCCTTTCAGGTTTGGTGTTTCAATTCACATTGAAGATTTAAGCAGATGTGCATGATAAACAGGAGGGTGCAAAAATTTGGGCAACGTTTTAAACATTTTCACTTTACAGATTGGTAACATTTCAAACCCTCCCATTAGCCCTCTCATAGTCCTACAAGGGGTTTTCCTCGTCTCAAAGACATTCTCAAACCCTACTTGCCTATCGACAATGTGAAGGTTGACACACTGGTTGACATGCTGCAATCGAAATGCCATTTTTTAAGTAACATTCTCTTTATATCTATAGTTGCTTCCATTGTTACTTCGTTAGTTTTGATATAATCTGGCTATAAGCTTATCAAAACGGTCAAAAGATGGAGACCGGAAACTGAACTGCCCTCACAAACTTGGATCTATTGAATGGATTTGAGTGTTGGACACTTGTTTAGATTTTAAAGTTTTGAAACAAGTAGAAATTGAGAAATTAAAAAATGTGTTCATGCTGAGAAACCTCATAGCTGAGAAAAAAGCTTTATCTTTCTTTATAGGCTTTTCCTACTTAGTGAGTGTCATACATTATAATGTGATGCCAAGGTTGCATTGACTGGCTAAAGGCTGCTGACTCATGGATTCGTTTTTAAGAATCAGGGATTTTAAAAAGCAGTGAAATTTGCCTCATCCGACCTTTCCTATCAATAATTATGAAGGAGGAATAACCCTTACAAGCCAATTAATTTCTGAGAGCTACGTAAAGGGGATGTGAAAGCTCTCTCGGCATGCCTTCATTTTGCATAGGGTCTTTTTTCCTTTTTTCACTAAATGGTGTCAAACAAGAGAAGCACTTATCTTTTTTCAGATATTGAATAGTATTTGGATTCTATGATTTTTTTATTTCTTGCTAATTTCTAGGAACATTTTATTTGGCATAGTGCTAGAAGTTACTGCAGGATAAAGCCAAACTTCAGTGCATTTGTCTCTTTCCAGGTAGATACGTGGTTAGATCACCACTATGCTCAGGGTTCTGCACTCATTACCGCTGAAGGCAATCTGAACAATGAAATCCCCAATGGCTTACCCTAAAATGGCTCTCAGAACATTGCATTGTTGAAAGCAGAAACACTTTTCATGCGGCACATTTTGGCCATGAAGGAACTCGCAGGCATTGGGAAGGAGCCCAGGCAGGGGGCTGATGAAAGGAAAACACTGAACATTCAAAGCCTGTTGAGTTGCAAGACAGTAGGCAGGATCTGCAGCGCACACACGTCCAGGCTGGGCATTATTTGCAACAAGCTAATATGACTGTGTCTCAAAGTGGATATTTCCAAGGTAGCACCTTGGAAAAAAAACTGGATGTTATTTTAAATTTAAAAATAAAAAGAGAGAGAAAAAAGAGGACTCCGTGGAAGCTTTTGAAATGGATCTGATTTCCTTGCCTCACATAACTCAATTAAACTTTAGTCAAAACAAGAGGAGAAGAAGCTATTTGAAGTTTCACGTTGAACTCCTCGGTTTGAAGTTCATGGCCGGAGCCCGTCACTCTGCCGTAGTTCTGTTTTCCTCCAGACAAGCTCCATCAGGGGGTTAAAGCACCTGGGATGAAATGCCTCAAAGAAGCTTTTGTGGACAAAGAGATAGCCAAAAAAGAGAGGGAAAAAAATAAAAAAGCATGGCGTAAAAGCAATGAATGGGCAACAAGGGTATAAATAGCCTTGTGTCCATCAAAAGCTCATTTTATATTCCTCTCTGTCACACCCGGCAGAAAGCAATCTTGGGTAACAGACCTTATGTTAATAACACGTGATTTGCCTCTTTTCAGAAAAAAACAAAGGCGTATGGAGCCATAATACTAACTCCGTCCTTTGCTCCTGCTTGGAGATACTTGAGGATTTCGTCTAAAGAGAAGAGCGGCATATTGTCCCACATGTCTGCAAAGGCCTGATTAAACGAGCTTCTACACAATTTCAACAGACCTGGCGCTGATGATTTCTACTGGCCTTAATATATTGCTGGTAATGACATGGTGCAGAACCTTGCTCATTACCTGAATCCCAGGTGCTGTGGGAGTAATTGGGCAGATTTGTGCCAGTTTCAAAGCCCCAGGTTCGATTCATTAGGGAAGCCTCTTTCTAGCTGTTTAGGCTATTTCCTGTGCCTGCACAGAAGTGGCCTTTCACAGTAATGAATCCGCCACTGTCATTGTGGCAACATCGGAAAAATGAAAATGCATAAGGAAAGCTAACTGCTGTATAATGATGTGACTCCCCACAGCTATGCATAAGTGTCGCTGTTTGCTTTCATCATAGTGCAGTAAACACAACCAGTGGTACAAATGATGGAAAAATAACAAGAACTCAAATGATAGACGTAACAGAAAAATACGTTTTTAAATTAACCTTGTATTTATATGTGTGAATGGAAAAATCCCTAAAACTCTGGAAATATGTTATTTTAAAGGTGAAGTTATAGGCAGGTGTGTGTAAATTCAAGCCCCACTCAAGCAGTAAAAAAACAAAAACAACCAAATAGAACACAAAACTCATGTGTGGACCCCCAAAATGAATATTTGTTATCTTTTGCCAGGAAGAAACCTCTCATGCCTTTAAAACATCTACTGTAGGCATACAGCTGGGTTATATATGGGGGTTAATCTGGTCCTGTTCACACACATTCTGTACCTGCCACTAGCTGACATCAGGCTTCCCTGCCTCTACTAAGCTAGCATTTCTAATTCAGTTATGCATTCAATGAGTTATTACTGTCTTCAGCTGAGCCCATTTGATTGGAAAAATTAAACAAAAAATCCATCTGTACCAGGCTGACTTTCAAAAAAGCTGAAGGAATTGTACAAGGTTGTGCCCACATGGTATTCACTATGCTCAGAAGATGGACTGACTAGAAGCAGCCCAGCGCTTCCAGAGGTACCAAGGTGTCTAACTGGCAGCCTCGGGCTCTGGAGCAGGTCTGGTACTGTAGAATAGCTCACTGAGTGTTAGCCTCCAGCTAATAATTTCTGTGTTTGACAGGAAGTGAATGGACAAACCAAATAGCCACTTTTGGTACTTCCAGCCGAGTCACAGCCAACGTTGTGCGGGCCAGATGTCAGATGCCAGCCTGGATGTGGCTTTGGGAAGTGTCTGTGAGTCCATGTGGTCCAGACTCCAGTTGTTAGCTTGGATGTGGATTACAGCAAGTGTTGTGTGGACCAGAAGCGGTCTGAGGAGCTGGCCTACACGCACATGACATCAATTTGCTTTTGGGCCAAATGTGGTGGTCATGTGGTTGAGTTCTGGCAGCTGCACTCACATGGAAGCTATAAGTCAAGGCCAAATATGGGCCAAACAAAACTACAGGTGGGCCATATTTGGGCCAAATACTTTTTAGCTATCTGGGAAGCTTCTTGCCACCTCCCAAGTTCCACAAAATGCCACAGCTCTTGGTTCATTTTGTTTTTCACTTAGCTTACAACATCTCAGTTCGCTAGCGTCTCATTTCATCTTCTTGTTGCATGCAGATAGGCTGTAAAGCCCCACCCTCTACATGTAAGCATTCAGGAGTGCTTACTGCCAGTCTGTGAAGGTCTGCAGCCTGTCTGATTTGTGCTCCTCAGAGTCAAAGCAAAAATCCTCTACCACAGCACTAATGATTGATTTGTTGAAAATGTGTCTCAAAACACAAAAAAACTATTTAAATAACCTGTTAAAAAATTGACTAAAAGTGAATTAGGACTTTACCTGAACAACACTTTCTCATGGTAATGTACCATGTGATTTCAGCCCCACAGGGGAAAAAAAATGTTTGTGGCAAATGCTCATCAAGATGGACACCAATCTACTGTCAGACAGATGTGAATAGATGGAGGTCTTAGACTTGTTACCGTTGCCAAGAGTCAGTCAGCAAATATCCCTCCATGAATAGAGCACAAAGCATCCCAGGGACTTTTTGGAAATTACTGAAGGCCCCATTCACATTGGCTAATGTTGATTAGTCCACCAACATACACTGAACAGCAGAATGCTCTACAAAAAGTAGCGCTGCAGTTTGATAAAGATTAGTTCAACAAGTCAGGAGGCTGCTGGGCAAATGTTCATACTCCTCAATTATATTTGTCCTATGCTTGAATAAGGGAAACCATCCTAACTAAAGAAACTTATCCCATCAGAAGAACATTGTGGTGGTTGAAACATGGTTTGATATCAGGATGTGGGTAAGAGAACAGCACCCAGTGGGTCCGGTGGGTATCTATAATCAGTTTCTCTCTCGTTGCGTATGCCAGGCAGCTGAGTGTCAGCAGCCTCAGCTTCACTCTGTATACAACAAGTAGCAAAGACCTTTCAGCTAACACTAGCATCCGGATCACCAAAGGTAAGAGTTAAAAACAATGAAGAATCAATAAATTACCAGTAAAGTCTAAAGGAAAATGTCGGCTCATCTGTTTATGAAGCAGCGAGTCATCAAACCAAAGCACTTCAGCTCTTCCCACCAAAGTTTGTGTTGCGGAGTGACCTCATCAAATTTTTTACCTTAACCCAGCAGGACTATTGAGGTCTGATCTAAAGCAATCACTTTGTATGAAGAATCCCACTAATACCTAATTGTTGATTTTGGCCTGGCAAGAGGAATTTGTTATAGTTCCTCCATGCTAATACACAGGACTGATCAGCAGCCAGAAAATATTGAGATAGAGGGGCAGATATTCTGATAGAGAGTTGAAGAAAGAGCCAACAGATGACAACATTCTCTAATGTTATGTTTAATTGCAGTTATCAGGTACGGTCAGATTTCATACAGTCGATTCAAATATCACTCGACCGCTCTCCCTGAGCAGCCAGTGCGACTTTCTCTCCTCTGCCGTTTTCTCAGGGCTTGACTTTGTTTCCTTCAGCACAATGGAAAAGCTTTATTTTGAACGTACCCTTGGAAGCAGCTAGAGGTGGAAATTGCCAGCAGGTGTGCGTGCATATAAAACAGTAACGAGGACAGACGGACACAAAGAGCTGTTTGGGTGCTGCGCTCATGAAAGGCCAATCTGCTGATTGAGCTGTCACATTCACAGATGCAGTAATAAAACTAAGCAGGGCAATTACTGTAGATGGAGGACAGTAGGCACTGGGAAGGGAGGGGCTATGCAATATGTCCTCTCTTCACATTCCCTAATGGGAGACAACAAAACAAAGCAAATGTATTCTCCTGTAATAAAGCTGGGTGGGGGGAGAAAGGGGGGGTAGATAATGGTTACAATCCTGTGACAAGCACAGCAACATTTCAGCGGATGGTAATAAAGCTATCACCATATCTGTGCAGCTTCCACTTTTATGTTTCAGGCTTTCTAAGTGTTTTGTTCTATGAAAAATGTAAGCCCCCATTTTCTGTTAAAAAGCATTGATAAAAAGGTGTTCAGCAGAGGGCAGATCAAGGTCAGGATTTTACATCATAAATGAACAGAATTCTACACGTTGTAGACTTGCTGGGACAATGAGATGAGGTTTTGATTTAAACCAAGTACTGGATTGCCATCTAGTGTACAAATGAGGGAATTACATTGGTTAACCAGACAATGACTGGACTGGCAAGCATAATACCCTCTACAGTGCTGAGCAACTTCAGCATCATATTACTACATACTATATCTAAAACTGACATCTATATAAAAACTGAAGATACCATTTTAGTCTTATAGAACCCATCATACACACATTTCTGGACTTTGTTAAACTGAAGAAAACAGTTGAAAATTTTGCCAGCTCAAAAACAGAAAGGTGCTGTCAATTAAATTTCTAGAAATCAACCAGGAAAATTTCTTTGTCTGTTTAAGACAAAAATAAAGTATGGCTCTAGAAATGACATTCTGGACTTTTCTTCCTTATAACTGATCTTTTTGTCTCTTTAAAGTCTGTTGTTATGTCAGGATTACATTCAAATACGGCAACCCAACACAATAAAAACAATAAAAATAAAAAAGCAAATGAATAAATATGAAGTCCAAGAAATTATGGATTTTATATCTGATGTGCATTTTAAGTTTATTTTTAAGTCTTTTGGAAATATTAATACAAAAAAGCTGAAAGTTTCATTGAGTGGGGCTCAGCTGAAACATTTATGGTAAGTTATCATTCCTTATCATTTGTGGGCAGCAGAAAGGTCAGCTTTTCCCCCTGCTGTCTCTTTGTTAGAGGGATTTGGGCTCAGAGTCCAGGACCTCCAGCAAATATGAGCTCGAGGGCAGCCTGGATGTCACCATCTGTGGCCTGGAGCGCTCTGAGCATCAGGTCCTCGTCCTGGATCCCCATGTCCCTGAGCTGCTGCATCTGGGACTGCCAGCGGCCCTGGCATCACAAACACACAATCAGACTCATATTTTATCCAGATGCAGCCTGATCACCATCTTTATGTATCATCTGCTGAAGGACTGAACATGGAGCTTATAGTCGGCCGGCTCACCTGCAGAGCGGACATGTTGGTGGCTTGCAGAGCCTGTTGTAGAGCCTGGCTGAAGAGATCATTACTGACCGGTGTCCCAGCGGGCATGGGGGCTACGCCACTGGAGGGGTCCGACTTAATCAAACACAGAATGATGAGAAAAGGAATGAAGACAGAGCAGCCATTCAGACTTTGCAGCGGGGGTCGTGTTTTTAAAAACTACAGAAAGTTCATTAAAGGGGAAAAATTCCCCTCTGAATAAATTCTATTCAGCTTGTGTAAAATACAGTTCATACTTGGCTCGCTGTTGTTGGAGTGACAGCACTGCTGTCAGGAGTGCTAGCGAGGGCCAGAGCAGTTGCAAGCTCGCTCTGTGTTATAGGTCGCGGTCCCGTCGCTCCACTGTGACCAAGAGACACGGGTCGTATTCCCGCTGAGAGGCCGCCTCTGCCCGAGGGACCCGCTGGGCTTCCCTGTTACAGCCGCGTACATCAGCCGTTAGCTGCACCACTCTGTCCGCACATTATATATATATTTGATGCCGAGCGAAAACTTACAGACTGGAATTCTTCCTCGTCGTCAGACATGCCCTCAAACATGAAGCCTCCTAAAAACAAACACTCATTCAGTTCCTTACAGACTGTAAGTAACCACCCACACAGGGACGCTTCTCCAGTTTTGACTGTTCCCACAACTTCAACCTACTATCACACACCACTTGCTTACCTGGCATATCGCTGTAAGAACTGGCAGAGACGTTACGGGAGGAGCTGGCACTGGACTGAGAGGGCATGCTTCCTGCCACCGAGTGCAGGACCAGGATGATGGCATTTATGAGGGCTGGATGTGAAGTCATGAGTCTATCGGAGAGACAGGGAAGTGGAATTCAGATGGTTGTTGCACGGCACTCACACATTATGCGTAAGAAGAGAACAAACGTTTTTTAAAAAGCCATACTTACACATCCAGCATGTTGGGGTCTGTGAACTGCACAAAAAGATCTTTGTCTTGAAGCACTCCTGAATGTTTTAAGGAAAAATGTTACTATTAGTATAAATATGCTGGATGGCAAAAAAAAAGGTGTTTGCAGAAGTCAGCATGACCTTACCTAGAGCTACGGGGTCTGACCTGAGCCCTGGTGTGGCTACAATGATCTGATCCAGTGATTCTTTGTTTGTCAGCATTTTATATACCTGAGAATTGAGAAAAGAACGGTAATGTCGCAGAGAGGGAAAAGATGTGATTGTAGAGAAGGTCCTCTGTATGTTAACTCTTTCAGGAATCAGCCTCTTTTATCACTTTATCAGTCCAGCCAAAATGTCGGCATGTTGCTGCCAAGAGTAAATGGCCTAACCTGCTCCTGTTGAGGCTTTTCACTGAGCAGCCTCTTGCTGTCTGAGGTCTCATTTACACGCAGCACTGAAAAGCATTGAGGGGGATCGGATCAGATGTAAACAGCTGTGAACACAGGTGTGATGGCTCCCGAAGGACAGGGGAGAAGAATCCAGTGACTCAAGCCAAATAGTTTCCCAGCCAACATGTGTCTAAATATTAGGAAATCTAAGATTCCCACAGCATTCCTGCACTGCGCTGCCGCAGACCGCTTAATTAATATTTAACTGGAAGGCATGTGATCCAATCATTTGAGCAGAAGGAATAAAAATGGTTTGTTCTGGGTTCTGTTTTTATTTCTAGCACTGAACCTGAATGAATGACTTGAATAATTAGGTAGAATGAAGGAAGAAACCTCCTTAAATGCAAATCTTCCATGTAGTTCTTTACGTTGATGAACTCAAATCATTAAGGTTTATACAATGTTTAATAAATTTTGGTGATTCTGTTATGAAAAGCATTCCTCCTTGTATTCTATTTGATAGCTGTGCTTTGTGACTAAATTTGTTGTTGTTATTCCCTACTGTCAAATAATGAATCAATCTTTCTGTATCTATCTCATCTATCTAGCTTATAGTGCTTTCATACAACTTTAGATGTGTTCACAGATGTTTGTATCTGATGTGAAGGTGATGGAGAAGCAGGACCTTTTGTAGCATTAAACAGAGCCAATATGCAAAATAGATATCCGAGATCCTGTCGAACCCGCAGACTGCATCTGTTCAGATCTTTTCAGAGAAGAGTAAGAGATGGGTTGAAGGAAAGATGTAACTTTTGACTTGTTTTTGTCTCCGTCCATTTTGTTCAGTGTGTATTCGTTGTATTTTTAGCCAAGCCTCACCTCCGGGGCTCATGTTTATTGATATCTGCAACCAGAACCAAGGCACCTGCTCTGGCAGCAGAGCAGGTTTGGTAATACTTAACCACTACTTTTGTAGTCAGAGCAACTCACAGAAGTTCTATTCATTTTTCAAGCCCCTGAAGCTAAAAACATTTTTTTGCATTAAATCACTTGTGACTGTTTTTGACAGTAATTTTTCTATCCGCCGTCTGTGACGCCAGTCCTGCTGTGTCTCTGGTGGGAGTAGAGAAAGAGAGGAAGGAACCACTGCAGACTCGACACTGGGCTGAAAGCTTGCAAAGAGTGACAGACGACCTTCCCGGGCAGCGTGTTAGGAATTCATCCATCCGAAATGTGCTTTCTCTAGTTTCCAGACCCGGTCGTGAGTGTGCCACCTACCCCAAATGCCACAACGAAGATGGACCTCTTCTAATGAGGTACTATGAAATGGATGGTGTCACAAAAGATTGGTGATAATGAATTAGTTTTCCTTTATTAGTCACTAATCGAGTCTCTCTTTTACAAACTCATCAAATTCAGTTTGGTCGCTTCCTTCATTCCACTACTTAATCAATCAAACAGTTAAATTTCATCATGCTTCATCTTCCTGTTTTACTTCTTCAAAATACAAACTCTGGGTGAACATCAGATATATATACACATATTTTCTGTATTTACTGAACTTGTGTAAATTGTGTTTATATTATATTTTTATATTTACATTGTACTTTATCTTTATTTATATGTATTTTTATTTAATTAATATTTTCAACTCACTGCCGGTACATTTTTGTTTATTCAAGCTCTAAACATGTATTTCACATTATGTAGTTTGCAGTCCATTTAATAAATATATCATGTCTACTTGTCGTTTCCTGCTTACCTTGAGGTAACAGTGCACCACTAAATGGACACCATAATCCATAAAAGAGTGCATCTAAACAAAGACTGAGCAATAAATTCTATATTCATTCCATATTATGTTCAATCTATTTGTCTTCAGAGCCATACATCATACTTCTAGATATGTACACGTGTAATGATATTAAATAGACCTAGATATGTAAAACTACTGAACTGTCCAAATATATTTTCAGCTTGTTGGTTCATATTTAGGCTGAAATTTTCTTCAGCTTTATCATCATGATCAGGTGTTTTGATGCAAAGTGTCTATGGCACGGTTTTCCACTGAACCGACTGACGCCTGATAACAGACCCGAGGATAAGCTTAAATCCTGACTGGACGCTTCAGATATTTTGGTGGAGGGATTTGCAAACTTCCAAAATACTAAGATAAATATGATTCTTGGATTAAAATATGCTATATACAATGTTGTTTTTACCAATGGAAGTGTTGCTGAGAACTTCTGAAATATATAATACCTATCAAAGACAGAACTGGTTAACGCTGCTTCTTACTTTATGTCTTTCCTTCTTATACCAGCAAACTTCTGTTTTTTAGATCTTGAATCCAGTATTGTCTGATCATTTATACCTTTACCTGGATATTTATATGTGAATTGTATATTGTAACTGTAAATAGTATTTTCATTATTTTTCTATTTATGTATTTGTAGGTATATTTTGTATATATAATTGTGTGTGTGTGTGTGTGTCTGTGTGTACATACAAATCTTATCTTTGATCTCATAGTTTAATTAGACTATTTTTCTCTTTGTCATTCTATAGCTGCTGAATCACTGACATTTCCCAGTCTGAGAAGAAAAAAAGAAATTCTCAAACATTCAGCCGGAGGACCTGTCTGTACTCTGGAGCTCAAAGCAAACCAATACAGCTGCGAACTCGCTCGTGGCTAGTGATTGCTTTACTTTTAGTTAAACACACAAAGATGCACATCAAGTTACTCTTTGGACAAGCCATAGATACTCCTGTTTGAGAGAAGCCAGTGCAGAGCTCATGCATTTTAAAACCTCTGACACCCTTCTCTGTCAGCCCTGCTCCATCAATGGCACAGCTAAATCAGGTGAATCAGCAGAGATTCATATGTGAACTTTCTCATGGGTTAATCATTTAATGAGCAAATGCAACTCAAAGCACAGCCACTGGCCATTGTGCTAGATTTTAACATCACTGACCGTTGGTTCATATGTAGTGAGAAATGTTTTATCAGAAATTCGACAACTATCAAATACAACATATAAATGCACAGAGAGTAAGACCAGGGCTTGTATTTACTCACTGTAGACAAAATGTACTAAATACTATATTACAATTACCCACACACTAAAATCTCCTCCATTGAGACAAAAATATATTGATAACTGTCATTCAGTCTGAAAATACCAAGATAAGAATTACAGTTAATCATCCAGCACTTGCAGCATTTTGTTTCATCTGTCGTAAAGAGAAAGTTGGTGTGGTATGTAAAAAACAAACAGTCAACAAACAACTCAGATAGCCCTCATGAGTAGCTGACAGTATCTGAATGATCCCTGTACTCACCGCATCTCTGTAGGCAGAGTTTAGGGAATGAAGCGCAGCATGAAACACCCTGAACTCCCTGGCTGCAGTCGCTCGGTTTACCGGCTCTGTAAAACAAGAAAATGCACACGGATTCACATTCCTTTTCAGACTTTTAGCTTCACTTACAAAAGAGCTTCAGCAGTTTCATTTCTTATATGACTTCCAGACACACCTGCGCTGCTCTCTGGCTCCGGCCATGTCTTTTTGAGAATGTGTAAGGTGGATCCTGACTGAACCCCACAGGTTTCCAGTGTCAGATCATCCTTTAGCTTCCGCCCACAGTGAACCAGTTCTGGAAAAAACAAACATACAGAAAGAAAGAAAAAAAAAAACATAATATGACTCTATTGTTGAGAAATGACTAAGGACTGGTGTGGAGTTATTTTTTGTTTGTTTGCCAGAAAAGTCTGAAACATTGGCCAACCTATTAGCTCAGGGTCTGGAACGGAGTCTGGTAGTTGAGCAGCTACAAGTTGTTTTAAGGTGGCAACTCTGTATCCTCCAGGTGGGACATCCCCTGGCATCATCTCCGGAAAGTGGAAGGTAGACTTGGGCTGATCTACCAGCTTCAATGACAGGTGCCATTCCGAAGTAGCCATCTCTGCCACACAACAGTAAAAAACAAAAACAAAACAAAAGCACATGCAGAATACATCTTTAAGTGGGTATTGAGGAAAATTACTCGAATATTTTTTTTCTTTTTTTTTTACCAGAATTTACATTTGTTATTAGCCTGAGGTCCAGACACACGTGTTACCTAATTTATTGCGGTAATTTGAACAGTGCTGGGTTAGCAAAGCAGCTAAATCACCATTAGCCACTCAGCGTTTGCTAAAGAAGCAAGCCATTTTGGAAAATAAACGTGAATCTTTCGTAAAGTGTCTTTGGTTCAGAGTAATTTTCCGATGATGTCTAAATAAATGCCACACTGGAGCCTAAGGCAAACGAAAACATATAACAACTGCACACTCACCGTTCAATTGTTGACAATCAGTCCACTTCCTGGTTTTGGTCACATGATACATGTTGCGTTTTCGTTCCCTGTCGAAACGAGGAAAATTTTACCTCTCAACATGAAATGAAATTAAATGAAATAAAATAAAATAAAATTTAAAAAAAGTAAATAACATTTAAAAAAAAAATAAAAAAATGAAACAAAATTGAAATAAAATAAGATAAAATAAAACAAAACAAAACAAAATAAAATAAAATAAAATAAAATAAAATA
>JAVQJG010111833.1:0-16181 GCA_036024015.1 Craterocephalus amniculus | reverse complement strand
AAAAATTTTAATAGACAGATATTTGCCTCTTAACTTAAGAATATGATACTGACAATCTCTAATAAGAAAATGTAGAATGGGGTTTTCTGATAGAAGGTTGAACTTGTTAAAGATAAAACTTCAAAATCAAAGATCTTTTGGAATTTTAATTTCCCTCTGCTATAAATAAAGTCTTTTTTATTTGATTTTAAGTTGATCAAACAGAAGGCTTGATCAACTTAAAGGATGAAATGAACAGATATCAGCATCACTGATGTGGTGGATATGAGTTTTATTATGACAGAGTCTGGTTTTGGGATAATAGAAGTTCATTGTGATCCTGTACAGAGCGGAGACGAGTTGGTTCTTTGCGATCATTTCATGTGCTCACTACAGAAGTCTCACAAGAAAGTTTGGTATGTTGAGTAATTTTTCACCAAATAAAAGTAAAAAATTCAAACCTCAATGAATTTGAGTTAAAATTCTAGGTTATATAGAGGAAATTTGATATTTAAAAATCTTTCAGGCATTGCTTGTGTGAGACAAGGAATCATTTTGTTCACTTGAACTGGATCAACCTGCAAAAGTCATGTGACTGAAACCCAGTTGGAGTTGTTGGTTGTTGCTTTAATCTGCTGCCTGATTACAGTAAAAAATTAATGCATTTTCTCTTTTTGTAACTGAAACTTAGCTGTATGTGTGTTTCTGCATCAGGTGCAGCTGTTGACAGCACGGTGTCTGAGCCGGAGCAGCAGGGCCACCCCACCTCCACACCGAGCCACACCCTCCGACTGCTGCATCTGTCTGGACAGGGAACACTGGTGCAGGAAAGTCTGTCCCAGTAAGTCCTGTTTTACCCTTGCACAACCCAGAGGGGTCACAGACACAGCCCAGATGTTCAGATCTCTCTGCTTACCTTTCCAGGAGCTCTGTTGATTATGTTGCCCCCACCCCAGACAACTTCACCCACACTCCTTTAATTGTACCCAGCTCCCCGACGGAAGCAGCAGACGAACGTGGTAAATGACTGAATCTGTCTCAGGTTGTTAGTCTAAAATGAGAAATTCAGTCAGCTGGTTTAAAAAAAGTTGCTCTAATTTTCTCCGTCAGGCGCTGATGAGCCCATGGATACTTCGCTTCCCCCAGACGAGCGAGCAGAGGAAAAGGAAGAGCCCATGGAAACCGAGACCTCCGCTAAGCCGCGTCCATCTGCCTCCACTCCTGTATCCCAGAATTCCCCTGGTTTTGCTTTGGAGCGAACTCTCTCTGTACCCTCACAGCCAGAGTTTTCTCACGTATGTGCTGAACTCTTCTTTATTTTCACCATCCTCAGAATTAGTTCGTCGTTTTAGGGTTGCAGAGCAGAGAGCATTTTGCAGAACATTTTGCACTTAAAAATAACTTTTCACCATCATCCGTAAGGATGAATATTTTATTTCCAAACCGGTTTTAATACAGACTAATCGATTAATCGAAGAAAAAATAATCATTAGGGACAGCTCCATACGTTTGTTTCATATATACAGTGGCTATGGTTACATTATGGAATTTAATAATTTGGAATGAAAATATTCTCCTTCAGGTTTACATGGAAATATTAATTCAGAATGAAGGTTTACATGGAAAACATCTTTTCTTAATTAGGGCTTTAAATCCAGGGATTGGGGAGGGCTGGAAGTGACGTACGTACGTCACGGAAGTTAAAAACTCCTTCCTTCTTCATTTGTTTTCATCAAAAACATGAGAAAACGTCGTAATAAGAAGCATTTTGGAATTTGCATCAGGAATAAAGCATTAACATGCACATTTTTCATCTGTATAAAGCAGAATTAACTTTAATTCCACTTTAAAGAGGACTTCAAACTCTCATGTAAATGTGGTCATTATTTGTTTTCTCAGGATGTGTTCGTCCCAACTCAAAGCCAGGAAACGCCTCAACCGTCTGATAAGAAGTCGGCATTGACGCCTGGAGCGACGCTGTCTCAGCATCCGGATTCGGCTCCGTTTACTTTGCCTTTGCAGCTCTCTGTGAACACAGAAAGCGCTAACCCACATCAGAAAAGCTCCGAGCCGGAGGAGGAGGACAGTCAGGCCACGCAGATAGAAGAACTGGAGGAGCCTCCTGGTGTGGACACCAGCGACTCCGTGAATTCATGTCAGAAGAGTCAAAGTGCTGCCGAGCCTCCCGAGTCCCAAGCTGCCACCGCCTGCAAAACTTCTGCTGAATCCCAAACGCAGCGCAGCGAAAGTGCTCGACAGAACAATCAGTCGCAGAAGTCAGACGGGCTGGAAAACACTGAACCTACGTTGAATGTAAAAAATGTGAATGTAAAGGATGTGAGCGGAGGTAAAGAGGCAAGCTCGATAAATTTGGTGTCCTGCTCTGATTTGACTGTTAATAGCTGCGTGCAGGAAACTCCGCCCGACACTACGCCCGGCACTTTGCCTTCACAGTCCATGATCTCTCAATCGTCTGCTGCTAATGTGTCCAAAAGTTCTCTGGACCTGAGAGAAGAAACTGAAAAGAGTTCGTCTGCAGGGTCCCCATCCCGTCAGCATGTCAACAACCAGACAGAGGAAGACAAAGTAGGTAAGCAGGCTGATGCAGAAGCGGATGAGGAGGCAGTGATGGAGGCGGAGAACACGGGACATGCCTCAGGAATGGCTCTGGTCCTCTCCCAGAGCCAGCTGTTGTCTCCTGAACCCATGGAGGAGGAGAGCGAAGACCGGGGTGAAGACAGCGTCATTGTCGTAACAGACAGCGAGAAAGACTCCCAGAAGAGTGTGTCGAAGATCAGCAGTTCCCAGCCACCCGCTGTGGTCCCAACTAACGGCCACGAGTCTCAGGCTCGGGGGAAAGAAGTGCATGTGGATCCTCATAGGTGTTCCCAGACGGAGAAGGCGGGCAGGGAACCAGAAGGCCACAAAGATAAGAGCCTGAGTGACAGCCCGGGAGGTAAGCATTGCCCACACACCGGCAGCAAAGTATGCAGAATAAGACTGTAATGTCTTTATTACCGTCTCTTTTTAAAAACACAAAATATTTTAGTCATTGTTTAGACCCAGAGCCTGTTTTAAAACCACATCTTCCTGGTTTGCCACCAAAACCTCTGGCTCCAGCACTGAAAAGTCAGATCCTTAGATTTAATACCAAACCCTGATTACTGGGAAGGACTATAAGGAGTCAGACTGACTGAGATCTCACATGTTGCTGATCTCAAACGCCATCAAAGCCAGATTGGTCCAACTTTTTAATGAAGATCCTCGCCTCTTTTTAAAAAAATTTCCCTGAAAGAGTTTCAGCCATTTTTCATAAGCTATTATTTTGGAAAATCCAGGACTTTGCAGTTTAAACAAGTCAACATATACAATCTAGTATGTAAATGTCTGAGGAAAATTGAAAAGGATTCCACATGTTATGCTGGACAGCTCGTTTGGAGTTGTCCAGTTAAATACATGCTGTTTTTTAAACAGTCTGTTTTGGTCCTTCTAGTGAAACAGCGAAAGGTTTAATTACCTTAACGTTTCGAATACCCTGTAGTCTTTTTCAGAAGGGTCACCTGATGTTATGGTGACGTGTTCATAACCTTGCAAACTTTGCAGATTCTGTGCTGAATACTGCATGTTTAACCTTTTATAAAGCCAAATTAATCAAACATGATACATAAAGTACTACTCAAAAATGAGAAATTCCATGGATAAGTGCATGCATTTCTGTAATTTAACTTTACAGATGAAATGCACGTATACATACATTTAATCTGTGAAGTTAATTTAAGTTATAGAAATGCATGCACTTAATCAGGATATTTAAATTTTCTGAGTAGTCCCTGTATTTTAACTTCAAAGATTAGATGTACATATATATATACACAAATAAAATGCAAATCAATATATTTTCACTTTTATTTGTTTAGATTTTACTGGTAAAGATTTGCGGCTTCAGAAAACCTCAAATTACAAAACTCAGAAAATTTCTAGGAATCAATAAAAAATGGATTTTAAATTAAAAAATGTCAGGCCTCTGAAAGTAACTGTACTTAGTACATAACATTGATTTCACTTTTTATGTTGATTTACCTGAATAAAACAACTTTTCCAGCATATTCTAATTTTCTAATACAATATAAAAAGTGTCTTTTGCCCCCTGATGGATGCCAGGAAGCAGCACATTAAATTTGTCACATGGTAATGGTAATTTTTTCCTGTTGTTTTTTTCCTGTGACAGAAATCTCCTTCCATTTCACGCTTCCTAAAGAAGGCGAGTTGATTGGTCCTGCTGTGGGAGCCACGCCGCCTCTAATCAACCAGCTGAAGCAGACGCTTCGACACAGCACTCCCATTGGTGGGTTTATGTACTACAAGACCCTGCTAAATGTTATTGAAGGCTGCGTGCCTCACAGCTGAGTCTCACAAGTTTGCTTTCTGCTTTTTGTAATGCAGAGATCGCCCCCTTCTCTGAAAAGCCAGATGTAGCGGCTGATGTGTCTTCAGATGTTGCAATGGCTTCCAGTGACATTGCATCAGGAGAAAGTGGAGAGGACACAGTTGAGAAGGGAGATGGGAAGCTGAGCTTGAGGATGAAGCTGGTGACGCCCGTTGAAGAAGGCAGCTCGGAGCGCTTCAGTCTGCAGAGTGAGAAGCGTTTGTCTTAAAACTGATTAGACCGTTTCCAAGGAGACGATTGCTGCTTTTTATCACCTTTTCACTCTTGCGTTTCTTTTTTTCAGAGCCAACACTGTCGGAGGAGGATGCCACCGTTGTCAAGGTTACTGCTGTTTCCATGGCTGCAACCAGGTAACCAGGCACTGTGAACCTGACTTTTCTCATTAACCCAGATCCTTAATATATTAGCTGCTTTTTTACCACAGACTGATGAGAACTGGTGTGTGAATGATCGTGAAAGACACACACACAATAAGATACAATGCAGAAATGTCCAATATGCTGCATTTGAGGCCATGTAAAAGTACTTTTACTTCACTGTAGAGCACGGGTGACTTTTGTTTGAACACTGGTCTCATCTCAAAATCTCTTAAAAAGCACATGATCCGTTCTCATCCTTTCACACTGTTATATTAAAGAGTCCATAATGCTTATTTACAGGTTTTTTGAGTTTTTTTGTTAAAAAAAAAGGTTTGAAGGCTCCTAACTGCGCTGCACCTATCATCTCCTGTCTGAAACGCGTTATTTTGGCTTGTTTGAGGACACATATAAAAAAAGCCAGTTTGTTCTGCTTGATCTTTCTATTAAAACTGAAGCAAAAATACCTGTTAGTAAAACAAATTTTTCACATATTACATTTTTTTAAATGTTTTTTTTCTCATTGAATTGAATTAATTAATTTCATTTTTTTTAAACATACAATAAAACATGATAGAAAAAATATATAACAGTCATATGATTGTTTTCTACTATGTTTTATTGTCTGCATAAAAAAAAGGAATTAGATAATAAGGTACAATTAACGAAAAGAAGATTAATATAATATGATGAGGGGTGTTTTTTTTAAGTTATTGTTGGGTTATGAAACATGTTTGATGTAACTGAGCCCCATTATTTCTGATAGATGTCCTGAATGTGGACAAGCGGGGTGCTTCTGAAGGGCCTTTATGTTAGGCCTTCATTAGGGCATTTTCAGCTTTCTCGGATCTTTGAGAAGATGTTCGTTTCTGAAATTAATCTAATCAGTGCTGATGTTTGATGTCGCAGCAGCCCCTCAGTGTTCACTCGGGTCAGGCAGGTGCACCGCCAGCAGGAGGTGGAGGAGGACAGCCAGCCAGGAAACAACACTATTCCTGTTAGGTAAGTACATGTAAATTAATCCAGATGAACCTGAACTTCTCCAGCTGAAGTTTAAAATGATTTTATGGGAACTTTTCCCACTAAGAAGATGAGAAACGGTATAAGAGATGCCATGTTGTGTATGTTAATATGTCTCTGGTGCTTTACATAAGGCTACATGTAATAGCAGCAGGAACAAAACGTACTGTCTCAGATGTGTTGTCCCACTTTTGTGAACTTATTACTTGTAACAGAAAGTTGGGATTTGACCCTTCCTTATCAAAATATTTGCAAAAATAGTTTTCCCTTTTCTTTTTCACAGTGTACACAGCTCCCTGGTTGAGCTGCTGCTGCTTGTTTTGTTTCTTTGACCTGTGGAAGTATGAATAGCTTTCCCCTGATGTAATGTGTTTCACTAGACAGAAATGGGTCTTCTCCATATGTGTGTGTGAGACCTACTTTTGGACTTGTGGGCTTTGTGTGTGTTCTCTCGGGATGTGAAGATGGGTGCAGTGTAGTTTTGTCCTGCCTCTTTGACAAAGTGAGGTCATTTTACTGAATAATACCCGCAGTTTGATTCTGTCTTTTACAGTCGCTGCTTCTTTGGAAAATATCGAAGAAAAGTGGCCTGTTTCCATGTCATTTCAAACAAGATTGAATACCAACACTAAAAGCTCATTTTAGGATTGGGCCTATATGGCCGTAAAATGGTTTTTCCATATTTTTGCACCAAATGACGAAAAATAATAGATCTGAGGGCTTTTTGCTCAAATATTTACTCTTTCTTGGGTTCATGTAAGCCAGGGGAGTCAAACTCCTCTAAATTCACAGTTCAATCTCCAATCGGCCGGATCAATAAAAAACATCGTTATCATCTAAAAATAATAAAATCCCTGCGTTTTAGTGCAAAAGAGAAACAAATATATCATCAAGATGTTTATATTTAATGGGCAAAATTTTAGGAAAACAAGATAAGAAACCTGGATTTTCTGGAGAAAAATAAGTTTTAACAATATTTAGTCCCAGTTACACATTTAGCATTTTATTCATTTAGGCACAGAGTTTTTTGTGTTTTATATTTTTATTGTAGCCTATCCATTGAAAATGGACAGTGTATGAATTTTAGAAATTTATATATCAATATGTATTTTGGAAAGAGTGTACGATTTATTTAAAAACTATTATATATTTTTTTGTATTAAATTTTCATTTATATTAATTCATTTATTCAATCATAGGTACCTGAAACAAAACAAAATCTCGCACTTCGCATCATGATCCATCCAGCGGGCCAGACTGGCGTCTTTGGAGGGTCAGTTTGGCCCCGGGGGCTGTATGTTTGACAACCCCGATCTAGGCACTTTGCTGTCTCTGTAGAAACAAAAAGGTAGTTTCGTTGCACTTCTTAGACCTGTGATATACGTTTGAAACAGGGACAAACAGAAAAAACAAAACAAAAACAGAAGTGACATATCTATTATTTTCAAATAAATGTAAAAGAAGGGAAATCTTAAAACAGCCAACCCACTAACAACGGGAAAGTGTCTGATCTGCATTTTGTGCCACGTCAAATCCCTTTAGTTTAGTTCGAGACCGGCATTGATGGGAGAACAACACCTGGGTGCATACTGTAGTTTTCAGTGAAGGGAACTCGGTCACAAATCTCCCGTTGATGGTCCAAGCGAGGTGTTTCTTCCTGACTGGAAGACTATTGATAGCTCACTCTGTTAGACTGACATCTGTGGACATCTAATTATGTCAGAAGTAAGGGTCAGAAATGATTTCATTTCATTTCACTTTACTGGAGTCCCATGAATGCTGTTAAACTGGCAGCATAAATGACTAATATTATGGGTAAAATGAATGTGTTATAAAAAAGTGTTTGTTTCTGAAGCATTGTGACTTTTAGCTGTTGCATCCTTTCCAGGGGGGAACTCTTTGCCTCACCCCAGAGGAACTCTCAGGGCTCCTCGATTGGATGCAACAGCCTCCCGAACAGCCAATCGGAAGCGACGGCATCACGTAAGGAGAACCCTAAAGATGGCTGCGCTCCCGCTGAGTCATCTGGAGACAGACGAGGACCCCCCGAAGCCCCAGAAGCCCCTCATTCGAACAGGACGGATGCTAGACAGAGGGCTGTTCCCCAGCAGAAATCCAACAACACCGTCGCTTCTCCAAAGAAGGTTTGTCAGCCAGCCATGCCAGCATTGGGGGTGGATGCTTGTCATACTGGTTTTGACCTCAGTTTTGTTTGCCTCAGATACGGCAGAAGACTGTTTCTCAGCAGACCAGCTTCGACGCGCAGGGTCTGCGCTCGCCTCCTGGCAGGGTACGGAGAACCAGCTCTTTTTACGGGGACTGAATTACAGCTTGTATCTTACCGGTGAAGGTGACGGCCTGTGATTTTTTTTTTTTTTCTTCAAAGGGTGAACCGGATTCGCCATCATTTAGGAGAAGCGCAGCCCCAACCCACCGCCGACATGTGCGCACCATTCAGGAAGTTCGGACCACCATCACACGCATTATTACAGACGTGTATTATGAGGACGGCAAAGAGGTGGACCGGAAAGTCACGGAGGTAACTGCTCGTCTCTGTAATTTTTCAGGTTATTTTGTGTTAAATGAGGCGGGTGTAACGCCACCACATAGTGATATTGAAAAGAATTCCAGCTTTATTCCAAGTCTTCCCCCTCTGGTGACAAATGTAAGTAACGCCAATGTTGTGTACGCACATGGACCGCTTCGACTTCTACTACGTTGGTCTTTGTTTAGCTGCGAATAAATATATATAATAAATAAGTAAAGAAAAGTAAAAAAGATAAATAAAAATACTAATAAAATTAAATTAAAACATTATTGTTGAAATTTTTTTGTATTATTTAAAAAGATTTTTTTAACAAAAAAAAAATCGATTTATAAAGTTGTGTAATAAAAAACAATCATGACATTTGATCTTTTTAACAAAAAAATAAGAAATAAATAAAATAAAACAGATTCAATTTTTTAACAAAAAAATAATTCTAAAATAATAAAAAAAAATAAATCCAGGTTATTAATTTTTAAGCAAAAAAAAAAGATTAAAAAAATGTGAAATCACGACATTCGATCTTTTGATTCAATTTTCCCAGACCTAACGTTGGAGTATGTGTGTATAACCCCTTGTTTTTGTTCTGCTGCCCTCTATTTTGTTTCCAGGAGAGCGAGGAGCCTGTGGTGGACTGTCAGGTCTTGGACAGCGACATCTCTCCGTGCCGTACGGGCAGCAGCTCCGTGACCTCTGGTGACCTGGCCGACATCAGCTCTCTGTCGTCCAAAGCCTCCAGCCTGCACCACAGCTCCGGAGGAACCAGCAGCAGCGCCGGCAACACAAGACCAGACTTCATAATGCCCCCCAGCCGAGGGGCCAAATCCATAAGGTACCGCCTGGTCCTGGAGCGCCCCCCCCCCCTCATCTCTCTGCTTAACCGTCCACACTAGTTGCATGCTGAGTCTTCTTCTTCACCTTCTTTGACTTTCTAACACCCTACTTTCTCTGTGATTCACTGATCCCTGCCTGGTTCAGGGGCATGTTCTCACAGACATCGGTCTGGGGCCCCTCATGCATTTTCAGAGGCCCCCACCCCAGATCAGCTGTCTGTGAAACCTGACAGGCTCCGTTCGTCCCCTCTGTGTGTCTGCAGTCCCAGGAGGGGAGGTGGGCATCAACAGAGGGGTCACAGGGCTCAAAGGGCAGGGTCAGTGGTCACAATGGGCAGAGGCTACAGCAGCTTCGTCCCGCTGACCCCCAGAGGAAGGGCTAGGAGGGGCCGACCCCCGTCCCGCTCCTCCCTGTCCAGGTGAGTCCTCCCTGAGGCTCAACCCTGCACTCAGAGAAACATCAGAAATACCGAGACGCTGCTGCGACCCTCACCGCCCGCAGCTGTAACACACCTTTTTTCTCTTTTCACTAATTCTCTGGTTCATCTTCTCACACAAAGCTGCAACTAATGATCCTCTTCACTGGTGAAGGTTTCTTTTAAAAAAATTTTTCACAACTTATAGATTAGAAATATTTTCTTTTAATTATTAAATCTAAGTTTTAGGCTTCTATCGAGTTTACGTAGTTGGGTTTGTCTGTACATCAAAACTTGATTGTTCTTTTTTTTTATATTCAACCTTCCAGGGTCCCCAAAGAAAAATGCAAAATTAGGACCAATATAAAATAGAACAATTATAAAATGTTTTGAATTGATTATTTTTTTCCCCATTTTCAAAGCTTAAATGTTTTACTAAGCTTCAGTTCTATTCAGAACAGTCACAATAATGGCATTTTTACAAGACAACCATAAAAATATAGATTATGAAGTCCAAAGTGGATTTTTTGATGGGACAATATTAGTGCCTTTGTATGAAATAGATTATAACAAAAAATATTTAAATGCTATTTTAAATCCTTTGAAAACAAATGGTCAAAACCTTGAAAACAAACAAAGGCTTCAGATAATTCTATCAGAAATTTTATTTATTAATTAGTTGGCTTCAGTCCTAATCAGAACCATAAGGTTTTTACTTTTTATTATTTATGTAGCTTTTTCTGGCTGTTTCTTTTACATAATGACACCCCGTATTATAACTAAAATCATGTTGCACAAAACATTTTCCACATGAACTTCAGAGAGAATAGTTTGGTGTGATGTTGTTAAACTTGTTAAATTATAACAACACAAATTTTGTTGTTTTTTTTCTTTCATTTTAATTTAAGCAGTGCAGGACTATATTAAAAACTCAATCTCAGGACCCTTGCCACCCAAATGAGTCCATGATGATACAAAATTGCTTCCTTCATATCATTTTTTTTCTACTTTTGGACCTTTAATCTTTAATATAAATTACTATAAATAGTTCTGAATAAACGATGTGATGAGAGTAATTGATTTAAACTCTTTTAAATGTAGGAAACTCAAGCTATTTGCATTAACGCAGGCTAGATTAGGCACTATTACAACTAAAATAGGTGGCTAAAAGGACCTCATTATATTCCAGAGGGAAGCTTGAAAGGCAAATTTCCAGAATTTATCACCTTAGATAAAGGAAAAATGATCAAAAATGCTCATCAACTAAGTGTAACTCAAAAATCAGCTGTTTATGGAGCAGTTTAATCAAATATCCGGTGGCTTGAACAGACTGCTTCTCTCTTTTAGGGGGGGTGGTGTCAGCTCACTGCAGAGGCTCAGCGCCCCCGGCCAGCCTCACTCCTCCTCAGAGGACGAGCCCTACGCCCGCATGCTGCCCCCACGCCTCCCCGTCAGCCCCACCGACCCCGAGTTCCCCAGCCACTCAGACTCCCTCAGGTCATCGCCGGAGGAGGCGAGCTCGGCCGGAAGCAGCTTCGTGGGCTTGCGGGTCGTGGCCAAATGGTCGTCCAACGGCTTCTTCTACTCGGGCCGAATCATCAAGGACGCCGGGGACGGGAGATTCCGCCTTCGCTTCGACGACGGCTACGAGTGCGAGGTGGCAGGGAAGGACATCCTGCTGTGTGATCCCATCCCTCTTGAGACGGAGGTCACAGCTCTGCTGGAGGATGAATACTTTAGCATAGGTGAGGAAGACGAGGAGTGGTAATGTTTTTTTTTATTATTTATCAGAACACAAACATAGAGGTACTACTCAAAAAAATTAGAATATCCTGAAAAAGTGCTGCATTTCTGTAACTTAGCAAATCAATATATTTCAGCTTTTAGTTGTTTAGATTTTGCTGATCAAGATTTGCAACTTCAGAAATCCTCAAATAAAAAAAAACTCAGTGTGAGACTCAATGTCAGGCCTCTGAACGCAACATTTCGCATCTGTACTTAGTATATAGAATATGTTGGTTTCACCTTTTATTTTAAATTGCCTGCATAAAACAACTTTTCCAGCATATTCTCATTTTGCGATGAGTACCTGTATATTAGCGATGTTGAGCAAGAAAAGTTTACATTTCATCGTCGCACATCCAGATAAATGGTGTTTTTCAATAACACTGTAGAGAAGAGCTCCACTTCCATGTTCCCCATAACAGTATTCAGTTGCTCATCAATAATTATGCACATTTATTC
Organism: Craterocephalus amniculus; assembly: GCA_036024015.1. Classification (NCBI taxonomy): domain Eukaryota; kingdom Metazoa; phylum Chordata; class Actinopteri; order Atheriniformes; family Atherinidae; genus Craterocephalus; species Craterocephalus amniculus. The sequence continues at coordinate 4,341 of JAVQJG010111833.1, read as the reverse complement.
AACAAAAACTTTTATCCAAAGTAGCATCCAGATCAGAAGTCAGTGAATGAGTTTCATGTCAGAGGGATTGAGTGAGTTTAGGGAGTGATCAACTGCAGAGCCAGCTTCTGTCAGCAGAGAGAAACACCCCATAATGGTTGATAAACATGTTTATATATGCAAATAGGATGTCAACTGTGCATGCAAATGAACCTCTGACATTTATTCAGAGAACCGAGTGCCGCATTTTCAAACTACATAATCAAACAAGAAAAGTGTCAGTTTGCACTTGTGTGTTGTGTCTGCACACAAATGTTTTCTCTGGGCCGTTTCCATGTCCTCGCTGGTGCTTCCACTGGGAGGAGAGTAGAAAAGGGATTATATACGTAACACTGATCATGAGATTAGGCAAAAACTGACTTTCCCTTTGATTATTCTAAGTTTGATCAGCTTTTTTCGTAGTTCTCCTTTTTTCATACAAGCTGAGAAAATCTATTGATGTAATTTATTGATGCAACGAATCTGTAAAACTGAAACAGTGATTTACTCAGTATTAAGAGAGAAACAGATCTTAACCTTTTCTTCATGGGAAGCATGAAATTCGTGCTGTACAGGAGACATTTGCACATGTTAGAAAGCACCAATAAGGGATGCAGACAAACGATTATCAATCGTTTAAGAAATTACTCGATTAAAATAACTTAATTGCAATTAATCGTTTTGGGCTTGTATTCAGAAGTCTTTGATGCTCATGTGGGAAAACGAGAAGCTTTCCTCTGACCATAGAGATAATAATTTAATTTATTATATGAAATTAAATTTATAATAATAATAATATGTTTGTTTGCATTGTTCCATTTGTGAATGTGTTGTTCCCTGCTGTTTAGAATAAATCTTTGAATTGTCTGCAGTAATGTGTAAGCCCATGGTACCTAATGCTCTACCTCCTGCATGCAGGTGTTGTGAAAGGCCATAAAACTGAGGGCCAGGAGCTTTTCTACTGTGTGGAGAAGGAAGGCCAGAGACAGTGGTACAACAGGACCGCTATCATCCTGTCGCTGGAGCAGGGGAACAAGCTGAGGGAGCAGCACAGCCTCGGGCCATATGAGCCCACCATTCCCCTGACCAAAGCCTCCGACATCAGCCTGGGTAAGATGTCTGACACTTGGGGGGGGGGGGGGGGAATTAGACTGAAAAAGTTTAATAACAATTTTTTGGAAAATTTATTTTTTTTGTTAAAAAATCAAATATATTATTTCACAATTTTAAAGCAAATTTTTTTTATTGTTTAAAAATTGAATATCAGGATTTTTTTATTTCACAATTTTAAAATCCTTTTTTTTTTGTAAAAAAACCTGCCTTTTTCAAATAAATGCAAAAATGCTTGAAAATATCATTACAGTTCATTTTTATTTCCTTTTTACTTGTTGCGCATTGTAGTAGCAGAATGTCAGTCTGCCTACTGTGTTTTTTTCCTAATTGAAATTAAGAAAAAAAAACAAGTACCATATTTTCCGGACTATAAGTGGCAGTTTTTTTCATAGTTTGGCCGGGGGTGCAACTTATACTCTAGAGCGACTTATGTGTGAAATTATTAACACATTATTGCCGGTCTATCATTTCACGTGTTATTTTTACACTAAACCGCAAGAGGGCGCTCTAGGCTTGTGTTGATAATTTCAACTGAGCATGAGGCTGACGTAAGCGACGTAGAAGAAGAAGCGCGACATCTTCTACCTCCGGAGTTAGCGGAGTTGTTTAAAAGTGACACCGAGGATGAATATTTCATTGGATTTTAGTTATTGGGAGTGACACGGATGGTTTGCAAAACTTCTTAGCATGTTATTTATTCTAAAGTTATCTGAATAACTCTTAATATGTTATGTTAACATGCCAGGCACGTTCTCAGTTGTGTCATGTAACTTAAGCATACAGTACAATTATTCAGCCTGTTGTTGCCTCTATTCTATTTTTATTTTAAATTGCCTTTCAAGATTACATGTTTGTTCTTGTGTTGGATATTATTAAATAAATTTCCCCCAAAATGCGACTTATACTGCAGTGCGACTTATATGTTTTTTCCTTCTTTATCAAGCATTTTATGGCTGGTGCGACTTGTACTCCGGAGCGACTTATAGTCCGGAAAATACGGTAAATAGATTTGTTTGAAAATGTTGTTTTTCTCCACAACATCTGCAGTATCGAAGAATCGCAATTTAAATCGAATTGGCACCAAAAAAAATCGTAAAGGAATCGTGAGGAAAGCGTATCCTTCCAGCCTTATCCGGCACCCTATCTGACAGCAGTGTGACCTCACAGCTGTGTCATGATGAGCTCTAACATGATTCTGTGTCTTTTCGTGTATCTTTTCTTTAGATAACTTGGTGGAAGGGAAGAGGAGACGCAGAGGAACCCCCAGCGGTCAGAACACCCCCACCCGCAGCTCCTCCAGCAGCCCTCGGACCCCCGGCCCCTCCGGCAAGAGGAAGCTGATGACCTCTGATGAGAGCCGGACGCCTTCGAAACGAGGGCGTAGAGGGGGCGGAGCCAGAGCTGGTACGGTGACCCGCTCACTGGGACCATGACTGACTCTTAACAGGGTGGGGGTGGGGCGGTCTTTAAACGAACCTTTTTAATTGAAATTTTAGCTTAATGAACTGCTGTGAATTTAATTTCTTTTGAATGTTTTTAAGAATTCTTTTAACAAAATTGTATTTAATGTTTTTATTTTACCTGGTATGAAGCTACAGCTTTTATTAATTCTCTTAGACATGTATTGGCTCAGGTTCACTTTCAAATTGTTTGCATGAGAAATCAGAAATGTGTGATATTTGTGTGGAGTGTAACCCAGACATTTTGACCTCCATGTCATGTGACCCACGTCCATCAACCGCTGCCGGTTGCTGCTGAGGCTGAACTGGTAATTAATAACACGCTGCTTGATCTGTTGGTGCTGGTTCACGGGTGAAGGGATATGAACGGTGTAATCCACGGGTGCTTTTGCCAATGCATGAGTTTTATGTGTGCTAAGTGCTTCAGAAGATACGTTTAGTTGAGATAGAAGAGAGTGTAGTCATCTTCCTTCAGTTTATACCAGAGATGTGAATCTCAGAGCAACTCACGATTTGATTCTGAGTCTTGGGGTGATGATTCAATTCTGTATCGATTCTTGATTCAAACCGATCTTAATTCACATTTAATCCTCTTTTAGTAACAAGAGGGGCTCATTAACTCTGTTCCTCTATAAGCCAAAAACGTCTCTGAGGAACTGTTTCATTAGTTGAAAGAAAACGGATTATTTCTTATCAAAAAAAGGATTAAGTTTGGATAACTTTGCAAAGTTTAACATGTCTTTGTCACTTATCAGTAGATTTGAAAATGGAAAGCAAATAATTTTTAAGTCTTTTAAAAAATTGATTCTTGGAAATTTTGAAAAGATTCGTGAGAATCTTGATTCTGATGAAAAATAATTTTGTTGGGCATCCCTAGTCTATACAGCTGTTTAATTTACACTAAACTCTTAAAAACTGAACATTTTACTCTGATAGTTGATTCTCACACTTTTGCAGGAAAGTTCAGAGATTCAGAACAAATTATACTCTGTCTGAACGGGTCTTTAGATAAACACTATTTACTCGGAGCCTTTGCCAGCTTCCAGCAGTGTTCACTGTGGCATTGTTTCTAGAAGCTTCTGTACTATCAGAAGATGTATTTCCATCCAGTGTTGCCTTAATTTTTGTCCAAGAATTGTATTGATGGGAGAATCCGAACACAGAGCAAAGCTTTTACCGACACATTGCAAAGATTCTTCATCACCTCTCTGACTCTGTGGGGGCTGATCCATTAGGGTCAAAGCTGTTTGCGTCCCTTCACATTGTTCATGTGGAAATGTTCTTTCCTTCACTATTAAACACAGCCCCTGAGCTCTACTGTTGTTTTTCCCATTAGATTTATTTCACCAAGCTTTATTCAGGACTTTTTTCCCATCACATTTCTCCCTGGAAGACGATCGTTCCGCTCTATCCTATCAGTTTTTAGTAACACGTTGGACAGTTTCAGCATCTCCTCAGATGTATTATTGGCTTGATGCCAGTAATCTGATTTCTTAAACAGAAAAACATCTTTTCCATGACCTGACAAAGTGTCGTTCCACGTGGTTAAGAGAAGCTACTCGCCGCATCAGTCAGGGTTGAATAACTTGTTGTCAGCAGTAATGTCATTATCAATGACTTATTGGCTTATTTGAATCCTGGTTGTATTTTTTTTAAATTTTGAATGGGCAGCAGATGAACGTTGACTTTGCGCCTTACTCTTCATTTAATTGTTAAATTTTGATATTTACATTAAATGTATTAAATATTT
>JAVQJG010111823.1:0-17443 GCA_036024015.1 Craterocephalus amniculus | reverse complement strand
AGATAGATAGATAGATAGATAGATAGATAGATAGATAGATAGATAGATAGATAGATAGATAGATAGATAAGGCTTGCTACTGTGCACTTGAGCAAACAGCTACATGTAAGCTGTTGATTTCCTGTCAGGGCGACTTGGAACCAGTGTCAGTCTAGACTTGGACAAGACCATTAGCAGGATCACTGGAGTGAAAATGTCGGATGGCATGTTCCCAAAGTCCATGTAGATTGTACACTGCAACACAAACTCAAGTAAGCTCACAGACACACAGCCAACAGAGTTTATCCACTCCTAAGGGGTTAGCTAAATACTCTTTTACTGAGTTTAGACAGGAATATATCTACTCACGTTAACAATAGTGCCTCCAACAGAGGCACTCCTACAGAGGCTCCAAATTACAAAGTTAGAAATGACACAGATCGTTGTTAACAGCCCACAGCCAAGCTCAAAAATAAACCTCTCATTATGTCGTTACCACACCTCATTTAACTGCGTTATGTCTCATCCTAACATAAAGTGATGTGTGGTATTCAAGTGGCTTATCTTAAGCTGAACATGTTTTTAATATGCAGTGATTCTGGGCAAGCGCATGCAAACTGAAATCTGATTTGAGAAAAATCTGGCTGCTGCAACTAAACCAATGTAAACAAAAAAAAAGAGATGAAGAAGGGATGTGATTAAAACATTCCACTTAATTCATGAGGGTGAAAATGTAGAAAAGATGAATGGGCTGCTTTCCTGAAGTGATGATTACTCCAATTACAGTTAGCAGTGGATGTGATATTTATGCCGTATAGTCAATTAAAAGATGTTGAAGTATCAGGATACAATAGAAAATGATCTGATCCTTACTAGGTCATAAAATTAGCTCAGTTTGAAGCTGTCACAATGTAATTAATCTTTTAAGAAAATCTAAGCTGAATTAAAAGGGTAAAAAAAACAGCTGATACAGGTCTTAGTGTTCTTTGATAACTTCTATGAAAGTAGAAGTTTTGTGAGTTTGCTGGTCTGCAGCATCTGGGTGTGTGTTAACACAATGTCCAGGTGGAAAGATATCAGCAATTATATCAAAGAAGAAACTGCTGCTAGTTATCAGTATGGTAAAGGTTGTAAAATAATTTCCTAACAACACAACAGGAGCAGCATGTGAAGGATTTTGTTAACGTTTGATTCTAAATGTAGATGTCAGGGTTGATGAACCATTATGGAGCTCCCCGCTACCACAAATCCAACGTCTGATGACATTTTTTTTCCAGTCAGAAGTTGGAAAGTCCAATTCCTCTTTGTTATTAAAGTAGCTATACCTGATATAATGTTAATCTTTCTAAGAATAATGGTGTCTTCACGGTATATTATGTGGTAAAATACTTAAGTCCATAAAAATAAATGACTCATTGATTGCGCAGATGTATGAGTCCAGGCCATTTTACTGTATTTTCGCAATAGCTGCTCATTTTAAGCTTTGCAGTGATGCTCTGTTTCTCTGCCAATAGGGTTAACTTCCGTAACTTCTGGATTCCGATCCAATCCGACTCCACTGGCAGAGAAAGAGCGTCACGCCAAAGCTAAAAATTAGCTGCTTTCACTGACTAAAACGTCTCGTACATATGCGCAAGCAATGAGTCATTAATCTTTATGGACTTAAAAAGGGGTAAGTTCGACTTCCACCTTTTTACCTCGTAATATTCCATAGGAACCATATTTCTTTGAAAGATTCAAATATCAGGTATAGCTCCTTTAAATGCAGTATAGGGATATAAAACATCATTAAAGCCTGTAAAAGTTCCAAAAGTTAAGCTAAACTGTACCCCAGCGTTTACGAGCCTTGTTGCAACAAAAGAACTGTGACGTGATAATTCATGCATTATCTTGCCGGCAGGTCTTAGGCTATTTTACTGCATAGAACAAGCTTGTGCCCTTGACGCTGCTGTCCATAGCGGAACTGCTGATGAACAGATGTAATTATTCCAGAAGAAAACCGCTAGACGAGATCTTCGCTACATTTTTTCACAGTCCAAACAAAACTTGCTCTGGAGTTTAAACTGCAGGAGCACTAAAGCATAATTTACATTTGTAAGGTGGTGCAAAGCTGTGACATAAATCTCAGAGGAGGCTCGCCCCATAGAAGAGAGAGTGGAGTCAAATGAAGAGAGAGGAGCTGCCATGAATCCCAAGCCAAGTCAAGATTAACTAATATGAAATGAGTTAACCATTTCCATGACAGCAATAAAGATGAGTTAAATAAAGCATCAAGTAAATGGGTAAAATGACCAAGAACAGTACTTGCATGATAAAAGCCACCCAACCAGGTTTAAAAGCCAGTGGGATGACATGAAGTTTTCAAGTGATTGAGGGTCTGAGCTGCTTTGATGTGACAAAGTTTGCTGTTAAAGAGCCATCAATGGAAAGCCCCCATCCCCTGCATGAAATCCACATTGTTCTGAACTTCACTGCTCTGAAAAGTTTGGACAAAGAGACATTTCATGACATCTAAAGGCAAATTTTGTAAGCCTGTTGCAGCTGGGAATATTTTGCACATCAATGACCATGCAATCATTTAATTCATGCTGAGTGTTTTGCTTCATGGCTCCTAGTGCCCGCTGCAGATTCACAGAAAACCACCAGACGATGTGGCGGCGATCCACTGCAGCAACAGTTGAGCTGAGGAACTTTGGGGCTCTGCAGCAATCTGTCTGACTGAGCCGTGCTGCACTGAGATGTGGTGTGGAGTTACAATCACCGCACAACTCATACAGCTGCCACCACCTAAATAATTCGTCCCGTCATCTACGTACGCAGACAAGCAAACGCAAGTATTCAAAACAAAAAGCTTGGTTTAATGTAGAAGTATTCATCAAAAGTAAGAAGTCCCGCATTCGCTTATTTTCAAAAATGCATAAAACCTTCAGAAGCACCAGGAGTTATAGCACAGCTGGGATAAACAAAGCGCAAAGCCAAATAAACCTTTCATTTGGTTCTGCGTTCCAAGAAGTAAAATGCATGAAAGGAAGCCTTAAGGCTGGCGCGTGCAGCCGCTAAGCAGCTAACAGCGTGTGTTTAAGTGCTAAAGATGTGTGTTTTAATTGATTTTAGAGAGTTCTTCGGCCTTGTGGAGTTCTGAAAGCAGATTTAGCACCAACATGAAAGTAAAGCGGGTAATGAACAATGATAGGAGGAAAAAGGCTTGTTAGAAATATTCAACACCCTAAACCCTTTCTAAAGACACTAGTTGGAGACGTAAACAATCGTTCATTGCTGATTTGAGTTATCTGTGCACTTTAGGAGGGCAGCGGTATCTTTTTATGCCGCTGCACTATCAAAGAATTTATTTGCATTCAGACCAGGCAGCGAGGAAGAAGTCACTTTAAAAGATTTGATGTAAGTGCAGCTGTTTGTTGAACACACAGGGGAAAATAGCAGCAAGGGCCAAAGGAGGCTGGTGGGAATGTAACGAATTTAGTAGACACGCAGCAAGTAAGCTGGAAGAGTTGTTTTTATTTTAGGAACAAGAATCACATTTTACTGTAACATTGGGCTTACTGCTGTATTTACAGGTATGGCTGAGGTTACGGATAGATTTGAAAGTTCCTTAATTGGCTCAGCTGGGGTATCTCACATTTCAAGGCTGGGAAGAAGAGATTCTTTGGGGCTTCTGTTGAAGGATGTCAGGTATTAAGATTAAAATCCTGATCAGAATATATATGGTTTATGTAAACAGTCCTAATATTCTGAGAGGTACGGACCATTCTCTGGACTGCTCAGTATGTGGTACAAATACAAAGCTCGAAAATTTTAAAAGCATTTGAAATTATTCGGGGGGAGAAACTGAAATAAATGTATTCATGCAGTGGTGTTCGCTTACATCACAAATCACGGTTGATTCTGCTCCTGCTGTTTCCAGAAGATCAAACGGTGGTTCAAACCTGCACGTCAAAATAATTCATTCCATTCAAACATGTGGAAACGCATGTCATAATAAGAATAACTTCCTCAGGCTCATGTAAACAGAACAGGTCCGACTGGGAACTGTAACCCCACAGCAGGCTCATGTAAACAGAGCTGATGACCCAAGCCCACCTGGGACCCCCCCCACCCCCCTTCTCCCTACATGGTGCCTGATAAAAAGACACAAAGTAGAAAACACTGCCGGTGAAACATGATACAGAGAAGAATGGAAGTGTTTGTTTGGCTCCCCTGTGGGTCATACAATCGCCTGCGCCTTTGAACGCTTCGCTCGTTAGGAAAATAATTCACGGTGAGCGGTCCAGAGCTGTGTGAAGCGAATGAAACTTCCTGAAGATGCTACCTGAATGCGTGTGTGTTAATTTCTGCCTGTACTTTATCACATCATATATTTACATGTACTGTTATGTATGAAGTTGTTTATTTTGTTCACAGAGCCAAAGCAGAGAGAGAACAGAGGAGCGGAACTGCTATAATTAAAAATAAAAACAGAAATATAAAAATAGCTCAATAAACACACTGATATGCCAATACATTGTGCAAAGAATTATTGTTATTTTCATGAAGAAACCTTTAAAGCATGATGTTAATGTTTCCATCTTTTGTCATTTCTGGTTTCATTTTTAGTAATGGCAGTCCCAGTCCTCAATAAGAGAGTAGTGTAGCTGTAGAGATATAAAATACCGCCAATAACAACACCTTTTAGAAAACTTGATGTTTCAGTGTATGCAAAGTGAACACACAACATTTTAGAAAACACAATCAAACCCAGAACACATTATTTCACAAAAGGCAACATTTCATTCTTTCCTTTTTTTAGGTCTTTCAATATTTAGAAAATAAACCAATCCATTTACATACAATATTGCTACACAAGAGCAAACTTTAATTTTGGTTTGGGCCATGTCCACACCAAGATGACTCCTGGTGAATCGGCTCAACTTTTTTATTGTTTGGATGTTTTGTAAACATCAATCTGTTGTTTTAGGGGCTTAAAAAATGCTACATTTTGGAACCAAAAGTCCAAAGGTGTGGTGATCACACCAACCAAGATCTTGCTACGTCATCTACGAATGTCGAGCTGTTCCAGGGAATTTCAAAGGGCCTGAGCTTTTTAATCTTGTAGATTATGTTTCTTATTTTGATTCATTGTTGTCCTTTCTGGTCACCTTCACAAAAAACTTAAAGTTTATAACATAAACTATATCAGGTATCAGAGGAAACATCTGGGTACAGCAGGACAACCTATGTAGGACCTTCTGCACAAGGAAGTGTTTTCTAATCACAAATCAGCAATGATTTTAAATGTTTATAATGTTGCCTTATTGTCATCTACTGTAATTCTCACGGAGAGGTAGTGTGCCAGACGAAGAGCAGACTGAAGCCAAACATCATCGAAGAGATGTTTTTTTTTTTAAATAAAAATTGATCAGATTTTCAAAGTTTACTCAAGTCTTTCGTCAAATATTTTGTTTTGTTTTTCTGGTGTTTTCTTTTTTTATTGCTTTATTGTCACATTTTTTCTTAAAATTTGTTTCAATATTGTTGTGTTTGGCTCTTCATTGTGATTTTAGCCTGATATCCCTCCGTAATCACAGGAACATTTCAACTGAAATTGGTCATGTTTGTGGAGTAAATGTTTAATCCATCAGAATGATCATCAGCAGCTAACACAGGTGTTACAATGTTCCTTAACTGGGGTTTTTGCAGGTTCATAACGAGATGCAGATGTAAATATGTGATCTGTACCAATGCAATTTATTGTTAGCTGTTTAACTGAATGACAGGAACATTAATAGAATTGTTCCGTAATATGACTACTATTAAATATTTCTGCATTTGTATTGCATTACAAAGCAGCAATGCAGTGTAATTAAAGTCACAGTGATTAGAAGAATCGGTGGGCTTGGTTGTCAGATTGCCATCCACGATCTCTCATGCTGTTATTATGCTGCTGACATTTCAATCAAACTGCTCTCTACATATTTGTTTGTCTACTAATTCAGGCTGTCACCTTTAAGCTGTTACAATATCTGCTTGACTGTACGAGTCATGAATGACCAATGTCGTCTTCCTTTACTCCCCCTCACACCTTCAAGAACGCTGCAGTCAGTAAAATCATGAGCTGAGCTCTTTTTAATGAAAAAACCTTCCATTTGCCGTATTAATTCCTCCAGCTGTATTATGAATCAAAGGACTAAACATTTGGCTTTGCATCAGCTGACAGACTGAAGCAAAACAAAAATACTGACAGTTGCTTTGGAGGTGAGAAGCGATGGAATGCTGTGTGTGTGTGCATGCACACGTTCGCATGAGTGTTTTGCACGATAAATCACTGCACCACTGCCTGTTGTGATTGCCTGACCCAAGGTTTTAGCGCATTACCACCTTTTACAGCTTTGTGGCAGGATTTATTTGTTGAGAGCGCGTTTGCACACACTTGTGCACCCAAAGTCACATTCAATTCCTGCTCACAGCTGGGTGAAGGCGTCCCTGTGCAAAAGTGTACGGAGGCCAAGAATGAATTTCCAAATATGTGTCGATGTGATAAACGGTTTCACCTGTTCTGTAGACAGAGACGTGGAGTGCGTTCTGGTGGCTCAGGGGAAAAAGCCCTGTTTGGTCCTAACTTTATATGATTGGGTCTCCAGCAAAAAGCACATAAAAGATGCCCCACAATTACTTTTATAAGAGCTGCAAAAATTACAAATGGATTGAAACAAAGCTCCTAGGTAGGTTCTCCAATGTTCTAAGAGCGCACAACAGAAATGCACAAAAATATTTCACGGCTTCCTTTTGAGTTCAGACTACATTCTCATCTTCTCAACAGTTTTTGGAAAGTTTTAATTGCCAGGACACCACAATATTTCTACGAACATGTTGAATAAACATGAAATCTGCACCACGATATGACGAGACAAGCTAGTTCAGGTTATATGGAAATACCAAAACCCAGAACATACCTACTTAGGTCGACCATTATCTATCGAACCATCACAGGATGGAATTCATTACTTAATGGTATAATGAATACTAGTAATTCAATTTTAAGAAAAAGTTAAAACAATATCCAATGCAAATGAGTTTGCAGTAAATCATAGAGGCACAAAGTTAATCTATTTTCCAGAACTCATAATTCTGCTTCTATCAAATTGATCATTTCTTTTACTCAAGTGTAGTATCTCTTCTGTGTATAATGGTTACATAATTGTATGTATAACAGTAGACTGAATGTTTATGTAATGATTTTATTTGTGTGGGACCCCAGGAAGATTAGCTTTAGTCTTGACAAAAACTAATGGGTATGGCATTACAATTCAGGCAGAATAGGGATCCGAAATATAAACAAATAATAAAAAATAAACTATTAAACATTGAGAAATTGTTTTTCTAGAAACAAAAATCTAACTCACTGTATAAATTGGCAGCGCCTGGTATTTTCCTTCACATCAGTATGCTTTTGATTGTCTTGGATAGAGTAACATAAATATGTCAACAGGATCTGAATATAACCAGCATGCTGAAGCACCTCATGTAAACCGATTGCATTATTCGCTGCATTATTCGGATTCCTAACACCTCGGACGACTCGTCATTTGATAATTATTTTCCCAGCATCATCACATAGATCTTCATGTTGAGATAAAAGAAAAAGCCCAAACAAGTCATCCACATGTCTCTGTGACAAATTAGCCGAATTACAGCAGCTTAGCCTCTAACTCATTGGAAGCACTGACTATCTTGACTGATTTTCTCCTTTTGTCCTTTTATCCCTCGCTTCTTCACGCTCCAGCTGACTCACATCAGTACAGCGGTTAGCCTTTGTGTCATTTTCTCTCTCTCCTAATCTCACACACACACTCACAGCTACTCTTCGGCAGAGACGAGGTAAACAGCTGTGGTTGGCAACTAGGTTGTAAAACGAGCCTGTCCCCAATGTCACTTAATTTCGACCCTCACTTATTTCTGACTTTCTTTGTATGTGCAGTCATCATTTATTTGTTTACTCCTTCTTTGTGCTTTTCATTCAGTTTGTGACAATCCCTCCTCCTATGAGTTAAGGGGAAAAACTACGGGGACTGAGTGATGCTTATTTGTTGCATTTTTGGTTCTGTTACAGTACCTGCACACATGAATACATGGGCATAGACATGTAAAATGTCACATTTGTCCATTTACATCTCCATGGTAACAAAATGAGCCCCTAAAATTAACCGCTGATCTATTAGTTTCTAACTCAAGGCGGTTTAGCCTGTTACAATTTGCACATGGAAATTGTATGGATCTAAAAAGAAATCTTCTGTTTTCAGCCTTGTACACGTTGCAGTTTTTCTTTTTTCCAACATGTATGAGTTTAATTTGCAATGCAAACATTCCTGCATGTTAAGGAGGCTGTTTTAAGTCTGTTCTTCTTCGTCTGACTAATTTGTTGTTGTTTTCTTCGCTATAGTCTTCACACACGTACTTTGGCATGCACTTTGCCAGATATTTACATTTGCAATTTTTCGAGCCTAAAAACATTTGATTCACGGCGTAATTATAATATGTACTCTAGTTTGATTGTTTTAAGTTTTTCCTCATTTGTAGTAAAACATTTTCAACAGAAATATTTGTTAGGTGAATTTATATCTCGTCCCCTAGCAGCATTTGTCCCATTACTAATCCTGGCACGATGCATCTGATGAAATATTTATGTTTAAAATTGTACATAGCTCCTAATGAATTTATGAAATATACATCTGGATCAGCTGTTATGCAGCATTAGGACCTTCTGTTAGGTGTTGATAACTCACCTTACTAAATTGCATTAAAAAATAAAAAGGAAGGTCAATGTTAATGGTTAAGTAAGTAGATTATTAGGGTCATGCTTCAGCACCTCTCAGCAGGACAGATGTTCTTCAACTTCAAGACAAACCTTAAAATTTCCAGTGGCAACTTGACCTGCATGTGGCTTTACCAGCCAGAAAACCAAAAGATGCCACTGCTCATTGTAGTAGTGACATTTGTGCACGATGATGTTCAGGATGCGTACTGTTATTTCTTCCTCTTCGTCTTACTCCAGGGATGTTCAGAGTCATATTGACAGAATTTTAAAGGAGCCCCCATGGTACGGCTCTGAACACCTGATAGGCTGGCTGGTTGCACCCTGGGACACAGTGTCTCTTGCTCTCGCACTCAAACAAACAAACAAACACCCCTCTGCTTTTTGTAACAGCCACTGGCTGCTTTCCAGTCAGATCCACTCAATATTCCACCCTTCCAAAAAACCAGCCCACTCTTCTCATTGTTCTCTGGGGCCACACATTGCCACAGTCATTGTTGTATCACAGCAATCAATCAGCCGTCAATGTGAAACTGCACCACCAAAACACAAAACGGAGAAACACTACCACACCACGCCCTTAAACTTCTGTACAATCACCCCACATCCACGATTTGGAGTCTCTGCTATCTCAACTGTTTATTCTTCCTTGCTCTCATCTTCTGCCTCTTCCTATCAACCGCCGTGTCCATTGCTTCCGGATGACTGCAAACCGACTTCACACCCATTAGCAACCGTTATTCAGTTGTTTCATTCATTACCCAACTGGTGGCATGCTAGCACAATGGCATTCTATGAAACTGTCTGTCATTTTTGTGACGTTTGATGTTGCACTAAGACAAGTTACACAACACTGTGACTGTCTGAAAGGCTCTACTTACATCATAGTAGGTAAATATCAGTCAGTGGAAGTGAGTTGGGTGCCTGATAAAAATAATTTCTGTTGCACAAAGTAATCTGGTATGCCATTCATTACATTTCAACTTCTTACTTGTCTACTCTCTTTTTACAAGTATGTGGTTCAGGTTAGGAATTATGATAAGGTTTATTTTACAAGATATTGCCTTAGACAGAAAGAATTATATGATTGTGCTTTATATGTTTTACAATTCATGGTTACAAACTCTGTAAATAACAAAAAAAAAAAAAAAAGGATTGTCAGCCTGTACTTATGAGTTTATTTCATATTCCAAGGTTAGATTAGGCTATTACTCTATGTTAAGCTAACACAACTGGCTGCTGGTTTTGTTTAGCTCTAATCCAGAAAAGCATTTCCGCAGACTTAATATCACTAAACTATAAAAAAAACCTTCAAAAAGCTTAAAAATTCTGCTTTAATCCATCCATCCACCCATTCATCGGTCACTTCTTACCTGGAGTTCGTCATATCTGTTTGTCCTCCCTGACTCTTCTCCAGCCCAAGCTTTGTGAATATCCCCACCAGCACCATGATGGCCACCACTCCACAGATAATATACACGATCATGTGGGTCCGATCCCGATCTGGCTCCTCGTGGACTTCTGTGACGGGTGCTGCCGGTTTCCCGGTGTTCGCCCACACAGGTGTGTCGTAGTTGGAACAGGACGTCTGGTCCAGACTGTGGACTTTGAACTGGCAGCAGAAGCGGTAGAAGCAGGAGCCGCAGCAGAACATGTAGATACCCGCGTTGCAGTTGAAGGGTGGGTCCCACTGGCCCATGACATCGTAGTAACCCCAGCAGCGGTTCCCGGCAGGTCCATCGGTCTGCTCACCTGTCTCTGGTGTTGGCGATGGCAGCGATGCCTCTGGTAACAAAGACGGTTCTGTTGTCCCGTTGCTGGTAGAAACCTGCGCCAAAGCTTGACCTGATGGTTGACGGTTCAGTCCGCTCAGAGAAGTCAAAGCCAGTAAAATGGCCAACGAGAAGTTCAACAAGAGTGGAAACACGGAGGAGGCCATCTTGGTCTTCTTGCAACGTCTTAGTACTGATGAGTTACAGTTACAGTTATAAGTCCCAAAAGCTACTGCAACTAAGAAAAACAACAAAGAGACAGGAGAGTTGTTACTGAAAGAGTGTCACTAACTGAACCTGAGTGTTAATGTGAAATGAAACAAGAAAAGTTTGAAAACTGCGAGGTATTTTCCTATGTTTATAGCTGAAACATAAAAGTGTGCTCTATTACTGTGAGTTATTGATGCACCAAATTTAAGAAAAGGGTAGAAGAAAAAGAGAAATACGCTTGTGTTTGGATGTCATAGATAGCAAAAATCGGGAAATATCACCTTTCACAGAGCCATGGGTCATCAGCAGACAGCAGAGGCGGTTCTCGGAAAATCCAAATCCAATTTAGGAGGATGTGTCACCTATGAATGAACTTGCTTCTGGCATTTCCAGCAACCAGCTCTCCCGCTGAGCTGACGAATAATCCGTGAAAAGCAGAAACTCTGGGTTCCTGATGGCTTTTAGCCCAAAAATCTGATTCCTGTCGAACAGGCAGTCAGTGAAGGCTTCTACGTGGAAAGATCTCTCACTCCAGATTTAAACCCATAATCCTAAGAGGAAAACCATTCAAATCAATATGAAAGTCCAGAGAAAGTGTGCCGAGCTCCAATTTGCCCTCCACTTCTTCGCAGATCTTAACTTGCATCTATCATTCTGCTACCTTCAGTGTCGCTGTTAAACGGGAGCTTTTTATATTTTGCTGTGGGCATCTTTTTCTCTGCCACTGTGGTCGACTTTGATAAACCTCGCTCCCGCTCTGAGAACCGTAGCTTTAGCCTTTCAGCCACTGACGTCTTTATAAGTGATACAGCTTCACATGTGCACAGACGGCTCCCTCCTACTCTCAGCCGGCGACCCAACAGGTAACATCAGCTGTTAAATATCTTCGGGATGTGACTCCAGGCTCTCGTCAAGCTGAACTCCTGTGGTGATTACAGTCCAGAAGTGTTCCTCTGGCACCTGAGGCTTGTTTTCTCACACACATCCACTGGCAAACACATTTCCAAGCAGCTCAGACTCCCCTGATGTAGCTTTTAGGAGACGCACACGAGTCCAATGGCTTTTGGTGCTGGGCATGCACAGGGCTCCTGTTGCTTTTGCTCTCGTCTGCGCTCCACTGAAACCCCTCCTCTCCTTGGATCCAAAGGTCTCTGACACAGACCTGGGATACCAGCTGGATTCTCTTGTTTTTCAGCCCGTTCAGCTCTACTCTGCAGAAGCAGAGAGAAGACAGAAGAGAAGGAGAGAGGGACGGGCTGTTGTGACTATGATCTTAATGTTAGATCTCATCCATCCAACACTCAAGAGATGCTGTGAAGCAGATAAACGCACTTGGATGTTTTTTTTCTCTTTTTTGCGCAGAATTGAACGATTTAATGTTTTTAGTTGTTTTCTCACTTGTTCATGGCTCAGTTTTAGCTCTGACCTCCGTCTACCTCAATCCTTTCTTTGATGGTTTTGCCTCTTTTTTTTCTCTTCCACAGTTTGCTCACCCTATTCTCTCAGGCTCAATGGGAGTTTAGCCGCTGCTGAGGAAATATCAGCGTGGGGGTCAGGGAGCCTGTGGACTGCCCTCTGCACTTTCAGCAGTGCACTTACAAAGCCTCGCTGGAATACCAGCAGCCCCAGCCCTCACGGACGACAGAGACACGCGGAGATGCGACAGTCAAACGGCAGAGTGGCACCGAGGGTTGGAGGGAAAAAAAATAATAAAAAAATCAAGATCCTGTTTTCAAAAGAAGATCCTTTGTAATTACAGGACTGCATGCAACAGAAGCTCTGCTGATAATGTTGGATAAACTACTCAGCTGCCAGTTTTACAGATTTTCCATTTGCATCAATTTTTTCCCCCACTGGAAAAAAAAAAAGAACGGAGAAAAACAACCTCAGAGCAATAATATGCAACAGTTTTTTAACAAATGCTGCATATTATCTCTTCATTTTTTTGATGCATTTTGTTGTCAATTCAGTCCTGGTCCGGCTGCAGCTTCTTTGAAAACAGGCATAATTTGATATATATGTATAGGATTTTTATATATATATCATATGTATGTGTTTTCACTGGTGCTCTGCTTGTGGGATGCTCCAAACAAAAGTATGAAGCTCTTGGAGAAGAAGTCAAATTCTCTCTTTATTCCATCCTCCTCTCTTTTGTTGATGCTTCCCCCATCGGCGTGTATTCCCGTAATTTCCCGACCAGTTTCCGTCTGCTCGGTGCGTCTGCGTCCCGTCCGCCGGTGATGCTCGCGAAGCCGCCGCCGCTGCTGTTCTCTGGCAGGACTGGCTGACAATATCTCACGCGCTCGCTCCCTTTCTCTCCCCCCTCCCTCTCCCGAGTCACCCCTCCCTCTCCCACTCACTCCTCCCCTTCCCCTCTGTGTCTTTTCTCATGCACACACACACACAAACACGCACACATGCTCGCATCTTTTGTGCTCAAATGAGCGCAGCTCTGGCTTGCTGACTCTCCCTTTCACCCCCCCCCCCCTCTTTCAATCATTACATGTCACAGACACCGTCTTTGCTACTTTTGTCCTGCATTTATGTTTGCTTACAGATTGTAAAGACCCACTTCTTGTCTTTCTTCTCCAAAGCTCTGTAGTTCTTCTCCATTTCCAGTCTCTTTTAGCTTGCTTTTGGCTTCCCCCATTAATTCAAGGGGCTATCCATTCAATAAAATTAAAAAAATTCAAATAAATTCAATTCAGCCAACACTTTCCCTTTGCAAAACGCCCATCAGTTTGACCACTAACAGCATTGCTGCTGACTGAGCAGCAGGTCTATGTGTGATGCATGTTTCTGTGTGTGTGTGTGTGTGTGTGTGTGTGTGTGTGTGTGTGTGTGTGTGTGTGTAATTACTGCGCTAATACCTCCGCACATCCTCGTCTTTGTATGTCTGGAGCATGTGTGCCACTGCAGTCTATTAGGTTTTATTTGGGGATGGATGAGAGGAGCAAGAGAGGGAAGCTGGAGGGAGATAAACAGAGAGGCAGGAAGTGAGGGAGAAGAGGGGGAGGAGAGGAGAGGACAGCGTCTGCCAAAGACGAGGAAGAAAGAGAGAAGGGGCTTGACAGAAAAAAGCAGGGGAGGGGAGAAAGGAGAGGAGTTGTCGCAGGAAAGGGAGGGGGATTAAGGAACGCGGGGAGAGCAGGTGAAATAGGAGTTGACGAAGGGGTAGTGGGAGGGGGTGAGGGAGGGATGAAGATAAGAAAGAAGTGCAGACAGGTAGGAGAAAAGCCGTCTCGAGAGAAAGTGGCACATGAAGCAAGAGAAAGAGTTGGGAACATAATTCAGGGGAGATGAAGGATCCAGTAAAATACCAGCGAGAAACCAAGAATTAAATGGTTTTGTATTTTAAATAAAGACGGATGTGGCGCTGAACGTTAACTACGATGTTAACTTATGGTCCTTTCCCCCCAAAAAAAGGGAACATTTCATCCAATTTTTATTCTGTAGCCTAAAAGCATTTTGTCAATCGCGCTCTCTCACCATTTTCCTTTTCCTTCCTCACAGACTCTTTGATTTCCATCTTTTTTATGCATTTCTTTTCCTGAAAGCCCCTAACTCCTCCCTGCTTGCTGTTTGCACTCCGTCCAACCCCCCTCAGCCTTAATTCCCTTAAATTCTTTGACAAAGTGCATTGAGAGTTATGTCAGGGGTACGCACAAACTAGCACGCGCTATCGTGACATCACAGTAGAGTTACTGTATGTGAGCTAATCTTCCTCCCTACTGTCTGTTTAATGTCTTCAGTATAATTTCTTTGAATAAAAGCAGATCACTGGTTTAAATAAGAATTGGTGGTAATTCTGATGTGATTTGTCACCAGATTTAATGGATATGTGTATGGATGTAGTGTATTTTTGTGCTCTGAAATATGGATACGGAGGGTGTTGTTGGCTGAAAACAAGAAATGGAGGTAAGAGAGTTTGGATGTGTGAAGACAGAGATGATCCTGGGAAATATATGGAGGACAGACAACACAAATCAAATGAGAGATCCTAAATCTTTTCATTCGGCTCGTCTGAATGACCATATATTCTCTAGAGCTGCCTGTTCGTGATCAGTGGATGGCAGCATGATAACCTTCCTGTTGCCTGCAATACAAAAAATTTCTGCTTTCAGCACAGATAGCAGTTATGGTCCTCTTTTTATCTTCAGTTATTTTTACATGTGTGTGTTTTTTTTCTGGTATTAAAACCCTAATGCTCACTGTGTCGCTAGATCAGCCCTAAGTATGATCAGCCCACTCCTGTGCTGAACAGTTGGAAAGATCTTTTCATCCACCTTTTCTATCACTCGTGGCTATTCATCAGTCCCAGACCCAAGATTAGAAA
This sequence comes from Craterocephalus amniculus, assembly GCA_036024015.1. NCBI lineage: Eukaryota > Metazoa > Chordata > Actinopteri > Atheriniformes > Atherinidae > Craterocephalus > Craterocephalus amniculus. Next base: position 2,340 of record JAVQJG010111823.1, on the reverse strand, counting down.
TAGTTAATTTCTCTCAACCTAAGAGGAAATTAGAGAAACCACTTAGTTGTTGTGGTTCATCGACCCAGGTCTTGCTCAGCGCTTCTATGTAATTTTTCAGGCTACAGATGTTGTTTTTTAAGCAAAGATAAATTCATTGGGCTGGGTGACTTTAACGTTCAAGCAGATCTTCAAAATGACATAAATCCATTAATCAGTTTTCTGTACCTGCTTATTTCAATCCAGGTACTAGGTGAAAGGAGGGGTTCACCCTGAACAGCACTGGAAAATTACAAAAAATAAGTTTTTGATTCTATATCAAACCCAGGTGGCTTTTCCCAAAAGTACACACACCTATTAACTCTCTGAATTATACTATTGATCATGTACTGACACCAAATGTAAGGAAGTAACAGCACTTTGTTATAATCCTGTCATGATTGATAATTTCCTCCTAACGCTTTGGTTCACATTACATGAAGACATCAGTTTCATTATCATTTAATGTGCAAATATAAGAGAAGGCAACCAAATGGGCTTTACAGGTCTATCCTCTTGTTGACAGAAAAGCAGTTTCAGTGAGTGACTCCAGAGTCTAGACAATGTTGTGGTTTAAAAGTGGGTCAGGGGAGCCTTGCTCCTTGGTTTCATTCACAGCTACCTGCTCTGAAACAGACTTCAGGAAGATTAGAAAGAAAGTGGTGCTCATCTAATTTAGGAGGATTTCCCTATGTCTGGAGATAAATTTAAATAGTATGAAAGCTCTTTGCAAAGCTAGACCTGATATTTATTTAGTCTTATTAAAGTTCCATTATATAACTTTTCAACCTTAAAGCACTGCTTTCCAGACTCGGTTGATGGCACAGTGACATCTATTGTGTACATTTCTAGCGTGTTTGCATCCAGCAGTGCTCCGTGGCTGGGAAACCACTTCACAAGTTTCACATGTGGGACACTTGAGTTTCACTTTGTGCACACGTCACATGCTAGCAAGCGAATTTAAACAAACTGGCCATTTTGAACGGCGCTTGCAGTTAAACAAACCCAGAGTTACAGAGATCTGCTTTAGTTCGCCTTTGTAGAGATAATGTTCACACATTGTCCTCTGTTACGTCTGATAAAAGCTTAAAGATAGGAACACTTGCAGTAATATTTACACATCAAACGTTATCCAAATAAAACTTTTCATACAAAAAAGAAACACAAAGTGCCTCACAAAGATAAAATAACCTGTACCTCCCACCCCAAGGCATAGACTCTCACACACTCACGCTCATGTATACACAGCCCATATTAAAGAGGTTCATGAGGTGCTGAGAGACTAGATTAAACTTAACTAGTCTATTAAGTTTGAATATTCTCCTCTGTTTCATTTCACAAACCTGTTAAATGGGATATGTTGTAATTATTTGTATTAACTCTAGACTTATGCTTACTTTAGCTAAGCCATTCATACAGTTATTATATTCTATAGATTTATTGCATTACTTATCAATTTGTATGTTTACTGTATTACTTAGGTATCAGATATATTTTGATTGCTATATTATCCTTAGTTTAGAAATATATGCAGTAAAGTTAGTATGAGATGTGTTAAGACTTCACAGCCTTTCTGAACTCAGCTTAGAGCAATTAAAAAATGATTCACAGCCGCTTCACAGGCTGATAAGACCAGACAGGACGAGCCATGAGATAAGACAGACCTCCGCCTGTTTTGGCCACACCGTGGCGGTGAGCAGCCGTGCTTCGCTTCATACCCATCGTCATGTCAGGGCCGCGTTATAGAGCCAAAGTGCTGGTAAACTACATCATACCATGCTTCTTACATTTGCGTCGTGTTTCCCATAAGCGTCGTTGTTAACGATCATCTTAAAAATGGTCGTAGATTATGGGGGCGGCTTATTTACAGTGACTGGGGTGGAGGAATAGTCAGATGAAATCCTGAATGACTTGTAGGCGGGCGTCATGGCCGGCATACCGTCTGCGCAATCTTGGCCATGGTTCTCTCCCTGCATAAATGATGTTTCATGATGATTAATGAACAAATAATTTCACTGATTGGTGGTATCACAAAGACAAATTTGCATAATTACTCTGAAAACGTATAAAAGACAGCTGTGACAAGTGTACGAATTGTATGCTCGTGCCATGGCTCATTTAGCTCTACTGGAAGACGAGGCAAACCGTGCGCTCCGCAGGGAGCCTATTTTGAGAGACCGTACTGACCTTTTTGCTGAAAGCACAGAATGGCTACTGAGTAGGTACCGCTTCCCCAAATACATCCTGCTGGAATTGTGTCGGAAATTGGCACCCATGTTGGCGCGACAAACAAAACGCACGAGAGCCATCCCAGTGCACATC
>JAVQJG010111818.1:0-10293 GCA_036024015.1 Craterocephalus amniculus | reverse complement strand
AAAAAATCATGAAATATCTTATTAAATTGAAAATGATAAATATATATTAAAGAATAATAATGTGTAAATTTAACAATAACATCATCTTATTTTACTATTTGATGGCCATAATATATATGTGCCTTTTATTTATGAAAATGGTATTTATTTCAAAGTTTTATTTATATTTATTCAATTTTTAATATTTTGGGCCTCCATAGAGGCAGACGCCTTCTTAATCTTCTGTTTATGTGACATGAATTCATCAAACAGAGAAAACTATCCAGGCTTCACAAATCAGATCCATTTCCTCCAGGTTATTGAGGTTTTGTGACCTGTCAGGTGGGAAATATGTTTGTAGCTTTCAACCCTGCACTACAGTATCCCTGGATTTGAGCTCCAGTCTCCACCCTCCCGCCCCTCTTCCCATATTGTGATGCTCACTTTAAAAGAGCGGAGCCATCAGCCATGTTTCTGCCTTGTCCCGGAAACAAAGCCCTCTGCTCTGGGCTGGGCCAGAATGAAGAGGGGCAAAGTATGCAGGGGAGGGGAGAATGTGCCCTTTGTTGCCCCCCTGCCCTTTTCTCTCTATCTCTCCATATCCTGCCTCCCACCTACTCCTACCCCTGCTAGTTCTCTAACACTGAAGGGAACGGCAAGGGAGGGAGGGAGGGGGTTGGCTGCTTCATTCAGCTTCGGTTAAACGTTTTCACAGCGGCACAATGCCGGGGCGGAGTAGGCAGGTGCAAGCCAACCAGAGGCAGGAAAGGAGGGAAAGGGAGAACGAGAGAGAAAGAGGGGAAGAGAACAACAGGTTGACCTAGAACAGACCATAATCATGTAGCACCATTAACCCCCAGAGACCCCCCACTCTCTGTCTTTCTAGCTTTCTCACTGTTTCTTTCTCTGTCTATCGCTCACACACCAGTGTACACAAGCTTGCTGCCCCAGCACTTGTAAGACCAGCTAAAGACACACACACACACACGCACACACACACACACACACACACACACGCACACAACGCAAATAAACTCTAATAGGCCTTCAGCGAGTTTGATTTGCTCCTTCTTGGCACATGAATGACACACACCCTCCCTCCTCTTTTGCAGCCTTCCTACTGATGATCACACAGTTTATTGGGTCAAGAGAAAGCCAATGTGTGTGTGTGCTTGACTGTGTCCATATTATGACATGAGCGCTTATGTTAGCATGTGTGATTTAACATATTATATACCCACTCTGTAATGGTGGGAGTGTGTGTTGTGTCTGTTTGGTTGTGCGTGAGTGTGTGTGTGTTTGAATGTGTGTATTACTTGCACTTGACTAGACATCTATATGGAATAAGTTGCAAATGTGCAGCAGAGGTGTGTGTGCATGTGTATGCATTCTGCTTTTATATTCTGCCAGTCTCTGTGCTTATGTGTGAAGGAGTTGGTGTTTGTGTGTGTGTGTGTGTGTGTGTGTGTGTGTGTGTGTGTGTGTGTGTGTGTGTGTGAGTGTGCACAAAGTGTAGAGTATTCAGTTTTTTGTGGTCTAAATTTAAACCTAAAGTGAAAACCTAATTGAAATATTTGAATATCTTCTCTACTGTCGTTCCTTATATGACTGATAAAAAATGATAAAAAAATCACGGTGTAGACACCATTCACAAGAGATTAATTTAATTTCCTAATTCTCATATAAATAGGCTTTGTTTACACATTGTGCACAGTTTTCACAATGTGAAAGTGTTTGATTTGTAAATTGAAATATCTAGATGTCACTTACTGTGTGTTTATCAACATTTCACTGTTTATCAGTATAGACACATAAATATATATGTGCATCAGCACAGTATACAATGTCATTATCAAAACAGAAGGATGAGCGGAAAAGCTGTCAATAACCTGATTATTTCAATTCAAATAATAAAATAAAAACAAAACTTGTGTAATTAAGTAGAACTAAGACAATAAAATCAAGTGTAATGTAACAACTGCAATTTTGAAGTGAAGAAAATTAAATAAATGAGATGGCTGTAAAACTTTTATCAATTCGATGTGTACCATATTGTTTTTATATAGAATAATGATCATTAAAATAATGCAGCTGCCTTCACTTGCTCTAACAAACTTGTAAATATCATTCTCTTCTTACCTTGTGTTAGAAACATGAATGGACTTCTTATACTGTATCATTCTTAAGATGATCGCATTGTTTCCTGTTTGTAACTGCTCAAAGTGTTCAGATTTTTACAAGATTAATTAGATGATGGCTGGTAAAATCTGATTTATAAATGTTGTTCATTTAGGGTTTTCTAAATGTGTAGGGATGTTTTCACTGTGATTTTTCTAAATTAAAAATTTTGATGAGTTAATGTAGATAAGCCTTCATTCCTCCACTAAAAATTCCTTCTGTCATTTCCACCCTGCACTCTTTGCACTTTTATTTCCCTCACTTTCTTCTTTAACCTCACCTCTCCTCACTGTCTTCATTCCCCAAACACACCTAACTGCTCTAGATTTTTACCCATCTCCCATAGGTGATCAATGACTCCGCAAACATGACTCTTCCATTAAAGCTGGAGCGACAATGTCAGATTATTCTTCTTACTTTGCTATCAATTCTGTCCTCTTTCTATGTCTTTATGCCTTCCCAGTGCTCTCTTATTTTTTTTAATATTCATTCTCCTCTCTTTTTTCCCCTCACGACTCCAACTACAACTTCCTGAAATGATGATGAAAACCTTTAGCCTTTACTACCTTTCAGCTTTTTGGGTTTGGGGGCTTTGCATTGCAATGTGTGACACAATACGAGTAACAACAAATTTGGCACATCTGCATGCACAAAACCACATATTTAGCCACACATCACACACACAGACAGTTGTAGACCTTTTGTGCAGTACAATGAAGCAAAGCAATCAGTGGGTGACGTGTCTACGTTACTAATTTTGAAATGCCATATGGTATTAACATTGGTAAATCGAGTCACATCTTACTCAACTCTGCTTTAACATTTACACAATTCAGCTTGGCCATTTTATCTCTAAGACTACAAGACTCACCACTCAGCTACCTCACTGTCCTCATTACTTACCATAAGACACAAAGTGATGACAGGGACTGCACTCTGGGGACTGTTTATTTAATCTAGGATTCAACAATATACTCTTGGGGTATGAAAAGTGAATGTAAGAAACCCATTAGCTGGCATGTAAACCCAGATACCAACAAGAAGCCACAATAGTCTTATAAGAACTCACTGGTTCCGGGTACTTCTGCACAGTTGTCAAGGAGACTGACCACTGTGTTTTTTCAGGGGAAAGATAATTAGTTGAGGTTTTCATCTCACTTATCACACACTGTGAAGTGCTGAATTAGGAGAATAATTGTTTTATTGTTAACATCTGCATCAGAAATGTTGCTGCCTCTACATACGCGATGTGAGGTTTGCAAATCATAATTTCTGTGCAGCTGCAGGCATTGTCTTGTAGCCACACTTCATATCATAATCGGTTTTCCTGCATGAGGTAGAAAATGTCATGAAGATAAACTTTAAAATCTAAGATCTGTCACTTTAGAAAATATAAGTTCTCAACATATTTGTTTTGAAATGACACAATCTTATTGAGTTGAGACATTTCTTGTTTTATCTGAATGGAGGCCTGTGGAAGTGTCAGAAAATAACTCTGGAACTAATGGCCAACATGTGGGATGTCAGAAATGTCAAATGTTACATGTGTGTCTTTGAGCTGGCATGGATTGGTTTGATGCATTTGTCTATATTGTTTATATGAACCATACAGTATAAGCTTCCTGAGAAAGACAAGTGATAAACATTCAAAACCCTCAAAGAAATGCTTCAAAATATGCTGGGTGTTGTAGATTGCCCTTTAGTCAACCTCCAGTAAAGGTGCAAAGCTTCAAACAACACACATTAATGGCCTATTGAGCCCATGTCCCATCACTTATCTTATTATTCAGTCAGTTTTCTACGAAAGACACAATTCTGATTTTCACACCTCTGGTTGTGTTTTGAACATACCTAAACAGCCACAATTTGCTTTAACTGATACCTCTCCACATCTCGAAATTTACACAATTTGTTGAAGCTGGGAGGGGATTCCTACTCTTGTCAACCCCATACTGTTTGAAATACAATGACCGGTTCCTGTTGTTTATCTAAAGTGGGGAGTTTTACTTTTGGGTAGGTGTTTAGAGGATTATCTTGAGGCTTCCAAAAATTCCTGTGTAATTAGACACCACCACTGTCAGTCATGCAGAAGCTAAAATCTGATTGGCTGAGTGTCAAATAAACCGCTGCCTTTGGGAATGTCCCTGGTGGAGTGTCAATAGTTCGTCTTTGAGCCCTCAACTTCATTCACCTCGTCTGCTTTATTCAAAGTCACTGGGAGGAAAAAAAAATACCTGGGGGCAAATGAGTGTTTGACTGTGTGGATGTGAGAGAGACAGAATGTTAGAGGAATGAAGAGGACAGAGCCAATGAAGGAAAAAACATCTCAAAATAGTTTGGTGCTTTTTTTTGCAAAAGGGAAACATCAGTGGCATCAACTGAATTTGACTGATTTGGTTGGATGTGAGGGTTATGTTAATATTATAATACCAAAAATAAAAACAGACCTTAACAGATTCAGTCATTACCAAACCGAGAAGCAAAGAATGAGAAAATGACGCAGAGACCCAGAGTGAAGGATTTTGGGAAATATGATGGGAGCTAAATGTGGATTGTCTGGTTTGGATTGTATAGTCAGCACTGATGAATGATAGATGAACGTACCATTTCTTACCCCACTGAAAATGATGGAGAAGATGAGAAGCAGACAGAAAAAACAGCACATTTATGTCCTGCAACTGACCCGAACATAACTGGTAAACTTCTTTCTTTATATTTCTGCATCTCATTCTTTGCATTTCTTTTTTCAGCAAGAAAACTAATGGAATTTGTCCTTCATACGGAGATTAAAAAATGTCTTGATTTATTGCAGCTGTACAAATTCTGATAATTTTTTGCTATCATAAAGAAGGACAGAAGTAAACAAGGTGAATGAATCTATGAGGGAAGCAGCTTAAAACATGACACCATGTTCTTTATAATCTTGACCACAACAGAATCCCAGTCTTCATCCTTTAACCTTGTCCTCTTTAAGTAAGACACAGCAGGGACAAATGCTGTGTCTTCAAAAAAAGCTCAAGTTACACAGATACTAAACAGAGTAGCCATAGGGATGTCCAGATTAAGACTTTTTTTAGTTGATGAATTATTTTGAAGATCCCAGGAAGAGTAGCAACCACTTTGTGGAACCAAATGTGTGAGGGACAAGGTGGGCCCAGGCAGGGATTGAACCCACACCCTCCCAGGTGAGAGTCATGCATGCTGACCAGTCAGCCAAAGGGATATCCTTGTGGCCAAGTAGCCAGGGCACATGATCAGCCGCTAGATGGATGTTTTTCCAACATTTTTTACATTTGCAACTGCTTTTTAGAAATCCACACTGCTCTCACATAGGTAAGAGGGTGAAACATGGTAAGAGAAAGAGCAAACAGTTTGTCTAAGCTTCCCTGTCCTTTTCTTTTTCTTTTTCAGTTTTTTTTTTTAATATAACAAGGTTGCTGTAGACACGCATGCATGAAAATACACAGTGCTTCAGTACCAAGTTGGTTAAGGGACAAGAGATTACAACACAAAGCCCTATTCACTGATAGCCTGCACACAATAACTGTCATTTTCCACTTCTTAGCAAAATATTATCAATTCTTAACAAGATTGCAGACCTCCACTTCTTTTTATTAAATGGTCACAAAGGCAAGGATGCATCTCTCAGGGTGAGGAAATTATGACATTCCTGTGGTGACTTCAAAGTGCTTTGGAGGCAGCACTTTACAATAATAATACCACATAATCCAATGAAAGGAATAGTTCACAGCGAATGCTATTCTTTTGTAATAACATAACTTTTCAACCTTGACAACTATAGATTTCGCTAATTCACTCAGTCACTTATTCACTCACTAATTATATATTATGGAAAATGAACTGATTTTGAGATACTGTATCTCTTTCTAAGGTAGTTTTTGTCATTTAATATTCTTTTTAAACAACAACAAATTAATGTTTTTAGAGCTGAAATGATTACTTTTAGAAAATATATTGATAGTGATGCACGTTTTAACAGTGATGAAAATGGCAATTCCAATACTTACCGGCTGCCTTAGAATAACAGGCTTTATTGATCTCACTACTTGAGGCCTGCATGTCATGGTGATGGACACACTTCGTTCATTTACTTGCAAAGCATTTTTTGAAAGTGCACATTCTTTTCCAAATGATTTGAAGGTTATAGGCAGCTGTTGCTCAGGTGGAAGAGGTGTTACTGGATCAACGGATGAACCCCAGCTTCCTCAAACTACAAGTCAACGTGTCCTTAAGCTAAACACTGAACCGCAGATGTGTCACCACTCACTAGTGGTTTGAGCAGTCCAATAAGCCTAGATAAGTGTGTCACTAACAACACGCTATTTAAATCTCAAGTTTTAATAAAATGTTCAAGGCTTTCAGCATGGATTGAGCATGTCAATTTGTGCTTTAGGATCAAAATTCACAACATGGCCAAAACATTATCTTGTCAGCATTAATGATACGTACAAAGTAGTGTGAGCATGTTGAGATTTTGCTGTGGAGAAGAATTTGAGGTTTCATTTTTACAAAAGCAGTGAGTGAAGGAGGTGTTGCTTTTATTTAACTCAAACATGAAAGTTTGTACTGTCTTTCTATTCATTTTTCCGTGCTTCCCTGTACAAACTTTAAATTCCAGCTCTTGTATTTCGTCAGGCCTTGTTTGCCAGTAACCCTGCGCTGCCACTTAACCATGCTTTATCAAAGGATGTCCACCTTCAACTGAGGCTCCTGATATGAAAAGTTAACCAAAATTTAGTACTTAGGAACAGCTATACTGACAAAGCAATGGTAAATGTTACCTCTTCAACCTACAACTGCAAATGCACCAGGATCACTGAAAAGATGACTTCCACTAAGTTGCATTCAGGTGGTGAATTCATCTCCCATCGCGCTTCCCTTCACTAAGTGATGTCATGCTGCCCATGGCACATTTCTTGCACTGCTCATTCAGCTGAGGAAAAGCTTTAAATCTTCCCTCAGGTAAGGATGGAGCCGTCCTTTGACATTCAGAGATACACAAACATACACAACATCACATCGATGCCAACACACCTGCAAAGCAGCACTGAGGGTAAAAATGCCTCAGTTGCAGAACATGAGCATCTCTTTAGGCAGAGCTAATGAGGAACTGAATGGGGAAGTGTCATGAAGTTTGTGTGTCTGTAATTGGTGTTTACACTGTGTAAATAATCGGAAGACAAGCTAAAGGATAAAGAAGTGGAGACTAAAAAGAATATTTTTAAATATTAAGTAGAGTAAATCTCTAGTTCTATAACCACAGGATGTTTCTTTTCACAGAATTTATTGAGCCAATATTGTGAAAAGAATGTGATTTTGATTGGTCAACTTTTGCTTGCTGGCTGGGGCAAAAGAAATTTCAGAAAAACCCTTGAAGATATTTAGTCTCTCAGCAAGCTTTCCAGAACCTATTAGCATCTGGGATCGCTTTAGAACCGGTTGGTCTGTAAGCATCTACAAAGGATTATATAAGTCATTAAATTAGACAAATTGGTTTCTATTCTATGTCAAGAACAAAACTTTTGTCAGTTTCATGGAGGAAGGATAAACTGTTGCTAAGATATGATCCCTCAGCTACTAACCACAAAGACATGTAGCAAGCAAGAATTACTATGGGAAACATGGACACTTCCACATTTTAAAAGACCTGCCAAAAACCTAAAATGTCTTTATTGAGCCACATTTACATTTCATGATTGAAATTATGAATACAGAATCTGAAGTTTAGTAGAAAAAAGTCCATAATAACATCCCAGCATACATTGCATTTATCAGTTCATACAATCAACTGCCAATAGATTTCAATGTGACATTTACTGCAAAAGGCAGAAAAACTGATGTTTTCAATGTGAACAGAGAAATATAGGAGACAGATTGCTGCTAGAAGATTGAGGTAATCTTGATGTTCATTATGTGGAGCAAGAACATCAGGAATAGGGAGGCAAGGGAGCCCTGTGCTTCTTTTCCCATATTTTATCATCATGGATGAGTTCTCCCCTTTTCAAACATTTCCATCTGCTCCAAGACACACGCTTAAACATCCTTGCCCTTTTTTCCTTTTCTCCAAAAAAATGTTACAATTGATAAATTTCACAACATTGCTTTCTCATTGCTTTTGCTTATTACTGCAATATTTAACTTCAGCTCCATAGGTGGAGCACTTTTTCCTGAAATACATGATAACAAAGTTCATTTGGTCTTAAATGTATCTGCGACTCGTTGGTTTTTCTTAATATTTTTTAATGAATTGGTTTGTATGAACTCTGTTATTATAAATTAGACTAATGTGAATTTGTTTTAATTGGATCACAATGGAAAGGCTTGAATTGATTATGTCTGTGAAGTGCCTGAGATGACTTTGCTGTGAATTGGTGCAACTCAAATAAAGCTGGACTGAATTAAATATTAAATTAATGTTTTATAATATAATTAATTTTGTTTTCCTCATGTTCCACAATATCTTGACAAATAAACAGCACATGAACACACTGCAAAGACAAATGACTGCCAGCTTAGATGTACCATCAAAGCACTTTGACACCACATGGTGCTACTGTACACATTCATACCCCGATTGGCACATTCGGAGGCAAATGCCAAAGAACATATTGGCATGTAGTCAGGAGGCCGGGATAATGGTGGCCGTGGAAACGCAGCAGAGATCAGGATTTACCAAACTGTCCCATACTGACCCGTACCCGCTGGTGGAAAATGGAAATCTTGTGTGTAATTTTAGGACCTTGTTCATGATGACGTTGTTGTAGGAGTGGGTTATGTTTGCTTCTAAAGTTGGTGGCTCTATTCTTGTCAGTTGTCAGCAAGGTATAAAAGAATAGATGATGTTTTACACAATTAAAAGACAAAGAAACAGATATTTATGCATAAGTTGTGTTAATATATTCAAAGACTTTTAAGTTGTATAAAACCATTAAAGTATAAATATTTTTTTAGTTGATACTTACTTGGTTTTTCATTTGAAGATGCATATCTGGTTGATGGCACCTGACATTCTCATCCAGCTTGATAATTACAGTGGAGAGCAATGGGTAGTGAGAAAAAGAAAAAAAAGATGACTGATTGAAAAACAGAAGAAAGATGGGGATGAATCATGAGAAGCTGATTATTAGAACAGTGGCTAAGATGTTAGGCTTACCAAAGGTCATTAAGATATGGTAGCATTAAGATATCACAGATGAGAGCAGTGAAATACTTACAAAGATGTGTGGGAGATGGGAGAAAAGAGAGCTGTGTATGTGTGTGTGCAATGGCAAGTGTGTTTTATGTCACTATGTACTTCCTTCTGTTGTATTTTCAAACTTTCCTTCTTCTCACCTTCTTTTTCCTTTTTCCCTCTCATGCTCTTATTCTGTCACATTCTCCCCTAAATCTCCCTATGAAATCTACTCTCGCCACGGGTAATTACAATGAACAACTTTATATGGCTGCTCCGCCTGCTCCCAAGATAAGACATGGTGCAGCAGCACACACACCAGACTGCATCCACACTCACACATACACACACACACACACACACACACACACACACGACCATGCCCTATCTTATCTTGATCGTCACAGAACAACCGCCTTCTGCCCAATTCTGCCCTAATCTTCTGCGTAAACAATACTGATATTTCACCACCTTCCACAATGAAAGGAGGAGGGTGGGGAAAAGGACAGAGAGGAGGAAGGCGAAGGGGAAAAGGACTGAGGCAGCAGAGATAGAAAGGAGGGGTGTGAGGCTGATAAAATCAGTCCCTTACAAAAACTCACTTCCCTATTGCCTAAGTCTACATTTAGGTCTGCAATGTGTGTTAAATTCACCATGAAGTATCTGAACCATATGGAAGTGCTTTAAAATTATGAAGATTCCTTCAAAGATGCATGTTAATTGATCCTGTTATTTTATCTTTGGGAGAAATTATCCTAGACTAGATCATTGTGCAACACAATCCATATTTCTAAAATCAAGAATTTAAAAAATTGAAAATTTTTTTGATTGTTCAGTTGTTTATTTTTCTTCCTTTTTTCAGCTTTTATCAACTGAGATTGCTGTTGTTTTGTGTAAAGAACAATTCTGCCATATTACATTATCATACATTATCTATTTGAAAC
>JAVQJG010111810.1:0-14416 GCA_036024015.1 Craterocephalus amniculus | reverse complement strand
GCAGCTTGGAAGTAAGTATTTTGCTTGACTGACCTGTTCTGATGAAAAAGCGTACATTTCCTCCTCCATCGGGTCTCCCCCTACCAGAAACGGCGCTTGCAGTTTAGCCCATTGACGCTCGCGCTTTATTTGGTTTGGAGGTCTCGCGATACACGAAACTAGCGCTATAAGGCCGGTCGTAAATCCGTTTGGACAAATATGCATGTTTACTCTGCGATTCGGTATTTGCTTTTATACTGCTTTGATAATTACTTTTACTAGATGCCTTTGAAGCTATGCTAACTAGCCGTAGCCTGTTCAAGACAACCGTAAGATGCCTCTGTTTACAACATTCTTCTTCGTCTGTCGCCTAGTCTCTCGCTCTGGAGCTCCCCCTACAGCTTTGGGGTGCGCACTGCATGGTAAACATACCCAGACTTGCATTGATCCGCTTTTATGTCATGGCTGATTCGTCAATGTGCCTAGCTTATCATCTGTTCTAACATAAGTTTGAATGTGTTGATTGAAGAGAAAATATTACATATAAAGAAGCAACTTTTAAGTTTGATGATGCAACATGTATATATTATGTTTATCTTTTTTTTTTTTAAATTAAGAAGTCGACTGTAAGGTTTTACTTTCTAAAGCATAGGAAAGTAGTTTTTTCCTGCGTGTGCTGCCTTCGACAATAAATACAAACATAAATAAATAAAGAGTATTTTTTTCCTGCAGCAATAAAAATGTCCGTGCATACTGTAATATATCTCCCGCACAAAGTGCTTTGCTGTTTCTAAAGCATTTTATACACTCTTACATTGTTATCAAGGATTGCAATTTTCCTGTTTGCTTTACTTCTTGCTCTTTTTCTTAATCTCTGTCTTTTTTAATGTCTTTCACACACACACTCCTGTGAAATGGAGGTTATTGCACAAGTGTAAGCAAATGCACCATAGCAGAATAGTGCCCGCTCAGCGAACGCATCTCTGGGTTTTAATAGTCACTCATCTTCCCCACTTTCAAGCAGTTAAATTTGTCACCATTCGATGTGCTGCCTGCAGATTGAGCTGGCAGGAGAGTGTTATGATGTTTACGCCATAATAGATTTCATAAAGGGACTAATCTGCTCACTTTGGTGACTGTATGATTACTGTATGAGTTTTAAGGAGGTTTGTGTTGTGTTTGGTGTCTTTATGCATACACATATGTTTAAGTAAATATTCAAGTTCAGACAGAATAAAAAAATTCCACTGCTAACACCCAAAGCAGCGGAGATGACAATTGGTTTAAATAACCTCAGAATCTGTTACCGCCGTGCTATTGACATCCCTGCTGTGTTTTCTGCAACCTGATTTTGGCTCTGTGCTGACTCTGCATATCTTCATCTACATCCTCAGAACTTCTTTTTCATATCTTTTCCTCGGGTAGACTCTTCCAAACTCTGAGCTACTTCCCAAAACATTGTTTTTTTGTTCAAAGTTTTTTGTTAAAAAACAACGCTGTCACAGTTTGCTGCAAAGCAGAGCTAGAGACAGAGAGGAGAGGGATACTGAGACAAGATGCCTTTACACAATCCTTAAATAGAAAACATACTTCTGTGAAATGCAAATTGCAACCTTATTCCCAAGTAAATTTGAATGCAGTGTGATATTTATAAAAACAGAATGTAAACAATATAATCTATTTGCAAATGGTTAAACTCTTAATAAGTATAAAGATTGTTTGGTTTTATCAGACTAACAAACATTAATCTAATAAATTCCACCATACAATGTGTGCTTGACTGATGAGACGCCGTCTAACTCAAGCTCAGACATCGCTCACTGTTTCACTTTAACTTTATTTTCACCATCATCCACACCCACAACTGCACACGAAAGGCTAACTAAACACCTTTATAATAACCGTCTCTTTTGCCAGGTAATAAACTGAAATAACACAAATGTAAAGAAAATTACAAAATTAATACCATGGACATAATATTGTCTGTTTAATCTGCAAACATAAATATATTTATGGTGATCAACAAGTTATTTTTGATCTACATTCCTCATCTCACCAGCTCAGTTTCACCAGTCAAAACAGCTATTTCCACATGAAAAGATCATCATCATACATCATTTGTAAATATAGAAAAAAAAACATCAGTTACTGAAATATTATATTACAGTCTTTGATTGTTGACTTTGAAATTATTGCATTGAAAAGAGAAAAATTCAGTTGTAAAAATGTTACTTGAAAATGTGTACTTGTAGAAAGGAGTGTGTCTGTGTGAGGAGATGTATGTATATGTGAGGGTGTGTAGGTATGGGATGGGTGGCGGGAGGGCAGGAGTGCATGTATGTATGTGTGCGGTGGAGAAGGAGTGGTTTTGTGAGGGAGTATGTGGGGAGGGTGTATGGGGGTCATGGGGAAGATGAGGACCAGGTTCTTGGGTGTGCAGCCGGTGGCGTTGGAGGGCGGACTGGCCCCCGCTGTGTGGCTGCCTCCCGGGTGCCTCTCTGAATTACTGGATTGTACATAAATGATGTATAATGTTTACATTTAGAGATACATCATTGTTTCTCTAAGTTGTCCCAGAGATGTTGACACTTTTGTCTCCACAGTTTGGTGTTTTGGTGACATGGTGATCTCCTTTGCAGCCAGCATGAACTGCCAGAGCCGAACTTTGCGTCTACTTCATTATCCAGCTAAATGTCACGGGCCGAGTAAGGTCCATTAAAAATCCAATACCGGGCGCTGCTGGAAAGATGGAGACAGGAGGGCAGTATTAAAAGTCCAAATAAAAGCTTTATTAAAAAGCTAAAGATCATAAAAATAACAAAAACCCTAAAACAACAAAGTCCTAAATAGTCCGTTAAAAGGAAGCCATAAAAAGGGAGTCCAAGGTCTCATCAAGAAGCGGCTTGGTGGTGGGTCCGGTGGCGTCCTCGTTTGCGGCCTCCTCTGGTTCCCCGGGGCCGGGCCAGCCGCGCCTTCAGGCCTCTCGGCGGCTGCCAGCCTGGGTCCTACACATGTGCTTTCCACCTCCTCCCTGCTCACCGCCAGCTTCCTCTTCCGCCCTGGGTCGCGCCCTCATCATCATCCTCCTTGTCCTCGTCCTGGTCATGGCCGCAACTGCAATCGTCGGCTTCTTCATCTTCATTATCTTCATCATCATCATCATCATCATCATCATCAGGTGGCCGGCCAGCCGAGGGTCGGTCGGGAGGCCGGTCACCCTCCCGCACCGCTTCTCACCCTCGGCTGCCGTGTATCTCGGTTCATTCCTCCCTCCTGCTGCCTGCACACCGGCTTAAATGCGTCCTTAATTGGCAGGGGAGGAGTCCTTCCATAGGTGCTGACAATCAGTTCATTAATACTCCCACTAGCTTGGAATAAAAATAAGTTAAAAACATGCGATAAAAACAGATAAAAAACACACTAAAACCATGCTAAAACCAAGCTAGTGGGATACTGTCTAGTTTCTGGCAGCACCTGCTTTTTTCACCTTGTGACAATAACATGAGTGTAGTTCCTTCTGCTCATCATGTCACTACAGCGCTCTGCTGCAAAAACAGAATCCAGTGTGCTCGGAGTATGTATAAATATGCATTACTAGTTAGTGAAGGCACTTCTGCAGTGATTAAATAGATTCTTTTTAAAATGCAACGCGCACTGCTCAGTTCGGTGATGGGGTGGTAGTATACTTGACATTGCTAAAACTTGTTTTTGTTAGATTGACTTGTCTTCTATGAACAGAAATTGCATTAATCATGGAACATTTCTTTGGCTCAAATCAAGCCTTTTATGTTGAAATTGTCTCCCCCTGGGTTACTTCTGTAAAGCAAATCTGAGAAAAAGTTGCAAACTTTCTATTTAAGTGCATAATAAAGTTCACATATTTTAATGATGTTAAGCTAATGAGGCCAGCCGTGTTTGAACTTACCCACTATAAATGAATTTGCTACCAGAAAGGAAAGAATATCTTGACAGTCATTACAGTGGATGTTAGAGAAAACCCACAAACCCCCTGAGCTACCTAAAACACTATTTGGCCAAAAAAAAGAATTTGGGACCTCAATTTAACTAAGCAAATAGGCACCAGCCTCCTATATTGGATAATAAGTCCATGGGCGTTAATCTTACAGCTCGCAACAAGTTATCCAACCCCAACTAATGCAATAAATAGCTTGTAATTTCTTAAGCAACCGTGATGAGAGACACATGCGGTTGTCATGGAAAAGAGTTAGTCTGTTTAATAAGGGTCAAATAACTGGCATGCATCAAATAGACAAAAAAGTCCAAGGAGATGCAGACACTACTAAAAATGGATAAACAACTGTCCAACACATTCTGAAAGACTGGGAGGACTGTGGGGAAACATTGAGGGAAGAAATGTGGTGGGAAAAAAATCCTGAACAATCACAATCACTTAAACATTGAAATCAAATAGAAGAAAAATAGAAGAAAAACAACAATAAAGCTCAAGGCTACGTTTAATAGTGAAAGTGAGAACATTTTCACACGGCACAGGGATAGTAAGATCACAATGCCAGGATTTACTGGACTCTCCCATAAATATAGGTTCTACTGAAGAATTAATGCAAGACTGGGTTGAATTAAAATGACATCACAGAAGCTCATTAAAAAAACAATGCCACAGTCACTTTGTGCTGTAATCAATATGAAAGGCAGTCCAATGAAATTAGTGTGACCTTTTTTAGTGGTGACCTTTGGCCAGGCAATATTTGGCCATAAAGGACAATACAAAAGGAGTTCAGGAAAAGTCAACAACCTTAATTCTAAATAGTTCTCCACAGTTTCCAGTTATTTACCGCTTGTTGCTGAGGGGATCGTAACACGTCTCACGACTAACTAGTGGCCAGTTGCTGACGTTCAAGATGAGTTAATATTTCTGATAAAGTAGCAAACTTTTTACATGATTTCTATGTAGTATGGAAAAGACATTCGCTTATGAGACTTTCAAATCAATGCAACCTGATTTTTCAGAACAGAGGGATGTAGTTCACTTCCAGCTCCATTGGTTCAGATTTCAAAATAGTGAACTATATGAGCTCTTCATCTCTATATACTTCAAGTATGGAGGTGCAACAGAAAATGTATATTCAGTAAGGATTTATATGTAGAGATGTGTCAGGTATAGTTTGTAGGTTGCAGCTGCAACTGCAGCAGTATTATTTGTAGCCAGAGCAGGTAAGAAGTTGAGCCAGAGTCCAGACGCAAGCAGACACAGGGAATGATGGGCAAAGTTCAGTCATATGGCAGGAAAAACTGAATGAAATAAGCTTGCAGAGGTTAAACAAGATAATGACTGAAGTTGGAGTAATGGGCAAAGAGTAAAGAATCCATAGAATCCAAGTAGTCAGTCAGAAGAGAAGTAAAAATTGTTGAAAAGACCCAGATCCTTAATGTATTAGATTTAGCCGGGTCCAGAAGCCAGAGCATAAGAGTAGTCAGAGAATGCGACCTTCATCATGCTGCAGGGTGAACGGTATGTGGCCCTGAAATGACACACATGCATATAACATTAAATGTAGATATAGATGCTTCATCTGTGTATTTATCAATGTGGAAGCTGGACAGTCAGAATCAACAAAATTATGCCCAATTGATGAATGAAAGAATGAGATGGAGAGAAAAAACAAGTGCTTCTGTGGCTGCAACTTCCAGAGGTAACTATGATAGACAGAGCTGATATCACATATGCGGAGCAGAGGCACTGGTCCCTGCCGGCTTCTCAGCTGCAGAAGAGCAGCGATTATGTCAAGTGGTTTCTGCATTGCATGTCGATTTGGTCAGTGCTGTCCTCCACAGACGTGCTGTCGGAGAGACATGCTCAGCATCATTAAACGGCTCTCTGTTCTCTTCTCTCCAGGCTCACGGGTAGCAGCCATGTGAATATGGAGAGTGAGCAAAGTGTTTGATGTGAGGAGCAAAAAGTCCGCAGAATATGTGGAAGAAAGTCAAAGTTGGTAAAGTGTTGAGCTGATGTGCCTTTGAACTCGCTGTTGTTTACCTGCAGAGGAACGTGTTAATGAACGATAGTCGTAAGACTTTCCCGTCTGAACTCAGAGGGGCTCATCTACTGTGAGACACCTGCTCTGAAATTGAATTCTGAGCATCAAAGTGACTGATGATGATGAAGGATTCAGCGCCGTCACCCCACATTAGAGCAAATTTGAAGTTTATCTGTTTAATCCCCATCTGTCTTGATTAAGTTTTGTGAGTTGTGTGCTGCCTGCCGTTGTGCTGCGGCTCTGACCCACTTACATCTGTCCTGAAAGATGGGTTCAGGCACACTCGCACATAAACTCCTAATTGGCAGAAGGCTTGTCGCTGGCGCTGCTTGTAGCCTCTGCTTCCGAGATGCACTCCAGCATGAAGCATCTGGATTTTGAAATGCTACGTGTGTGCTCAGACAGGTCTTCTCTAACAAGCGGTTTTAACCTTTAGAAAGATTAAAGCATCCTCATTTGCCCCTCTTATCTCAGCAGATGGAGGGATATGTGCCAGTCGTGTCCTCTAAGTTTGCCGTTATGCTTGTGTTGACGCCTTAAAACTGCTGGTGAGAAATACTAATAGTGATGTTCTTAGCTTGTGTCTATCAGAGGATGAATTAAATTTAAACCAAACATAAAATGGTTAAAACAAGCAGCCTATGCCTTCCTTATTGTGTACTTTTTTTAATCAGTGCATTCAGTTTTAAAGCATATTGCGTCCCAGGGAACAGGGTGTCACTATGAAGGGATGACATCACACTGTGTGCTAGAGGCTTTGTTTTTGATAATTACAACTCTCTGGGATAATCAGGCTAGTTAACTACTTTTGATGTGAGCTCCACACAGCAGGACAGAAAATAAACATAGAATTTGAAAAAAAGAAAAACTAATCTCACCTCTTTTTGTCTGTGAGTTGTCAGCAGAGCCCAATATATAGTATCTGTTGTTCTCGCTGCTGTCACGAATGTTAATGCTCCTCCACCTACACAGATATTTTTGATAAGTTTGCATCTTTTCTCATCAAAGTAGGTCCAGTAAATATGTTAATATCAGTCCGTTGCACCTGATAGGGCTGTTCCTTGTCAGTTACACGTGTGCCCTTCTCATGGCTGAGTGGAGGAATCTAAGTGAGAGCTACAGTCTGAGCAGTTTTAACAGGCATTGAAGAATTTGCCTACGGCTGATTATCGCAACCACTGGGAGCTTTTATGCTCATCCGATGGCTGGATGCTCCCACTGAGATTTGTTTTTTTGAAGTATTTCACTCAAAGGGAGACGAGACGGATCCAGACTGCTCAGTTCTGATCTCTTGCTCCTCTCACTAGGTGGGACACTGATTAAAGCCATGCAAAAGCAACAGAGGGCACTTGAAGCATTGCACCACAGAGGGGACCAATTTGATTAAAATAACAGGGAACTGTATATAATACCGTAGCAGCAACACTCAAATAGATCTGAGATTCTACTTTTCTTGAGGTGAATCCCTTTCATCTTTTGAGGTTTTTCATTTTTGTTGCAAAAAGTCAAGTTTCTATACTATATGGACCAAATGCTTGCATGATTGGTTGTTTTAACGTTTTGAATTTGTGATACTTTAGTTTAATTCCTCCCATTTCGCCCCAGGCCTCTTATGTAAGTCGTAGTAGATGATGTATGCAAATGTCTACATCATAACGTTACTGCCAATGAGGGGAAGTTGTGGGTAAGACAGTAAACACAGGTATGTTTTCATTCACTGTTTGCAGCATACATCAAAGCTACCAGGTGGTGGCAATGTTGCTATGAGCAAAATTAAAACCTTCTTTGAGTTTACACCTTCTAATGCAGAAGCAGTTGTCACAAAGAGACAGATTCTTCAGGGGTCTCACAGGTTTTTTATTTTCCCTGTCTATCACTTCTGATATAAAAAAATCCACATGTGCTGCATTGGTTGATTAGAGATGTGTTCAGAGATGCTCTTTTGAATGATAGCGGTGGTGTAAAGGGGCTCCACCTATTCTGGGAGAAGTGTTTGATCTGTTAGCCAGTAGCTGCTGTTTTCAGATATGTACATCAGACTCTGCTCTAAAAGACTTCAAATTTAAAGGAAAAGCTTAATGTAATTTTCAGAGTTTGCTCTCTAGTGTGACACACAGGTATGGTCTAATAGAAGGTGTGCTTCCCAGCTTGGCTGTTTTCTTTAGCTACATTACAAGGTAAATCATTAACTCATGTTCTTTTACAGATATCATTTATTTTCTATAAAGTCAGCCTACTGCAGTTTCTGCAGGGTTTCTGTAATGTTGGGGGGGGGGGTTAAGTTTTGGATTCACCATGGGGAAGCTGCAAGATTTCCACAGAAATGTTCAGGAAACATTGTGCCTTAATGTAAAACCCAATAGTAAAAGCAACATGAAACGTGGAGAGCCGGAGATGGATGAAGTCAGGTTCTTTTTTAGCATAACCCACAAATATTTGGCTTCATGGTTGGATTCTGCACTACAATTTGTTAACAAAGGGTGATTTAGAGTAAGTCCTTTTCTGTTGACATAAACTGTTGGGTTATGTGATGGAAATGTTGCATTCTAGGACATCAGGGCTAGGCTGATATTACAATATAGAGAAAGTCAGGAATGCAACAAGCTTCCATGCTACAGATTAAAATGAATCAAAATTTATATTTTTATTAATATCAATATGTTTGATCTATTTTGTTAAACGTGAAATAGGATTTAATGATACAAAAATAGAATAACAGGGTTGTTCTATACATGAAGGGAATTAGAATGAGCATGTTCTTATGAAATCACACAAAAATTTGTTTTTAAAAGTTACTGGTGTTCCTGCCAAATACCTTAAACCTGCAGATCCAGATCCTAATTTAATTGTTCATGCTCTTGCATGTGAATGAACTCGAGTACTTTTCCTATGGCCATTATCAGTTATTAAATGCTTTATTTTGACTAATAAAATGGATTCTTGGATGTAAACAACGTTATTAACTGCAGCTGAAAACTGCAGACCTTACTTTGAAGATGCCTTCTTAAGTTATCCCAGAGGTCTTTACTGTCATACGTTCAACAACATTTACTTGTTAGTTCATCTTAAAAACAAGCAAGGGAATTGAGAATCTGTTTCAGGGCAGGTTCACACCATCAACAGCTTTCTCCTGGCCCATAAACCTCCCAGCATCCCTTCAAATACAACTGCTCCGGCTTTTTTCCACACTGAAGTGCTCGGATAGTCTCAACGAGTGTCCGACTACATACTTGCATGGGAGCAGTTGCCTGATACTTATCTTTAGCTGTGCTGCCAGCTGCCTGCCCGGCTAAATACTGAAGCTATCTTGAACATTCCTTTCTCCATCACTCACATTTATGGAAGGAAAGGTGAAAATAGACCCCAGGTTAAAAGAAAGCGAAATTCAGCTTTATGGTGGTTTCTTGATTCTGTCTTTAACAACAAAAATAAGAATATTTTTTAAGGCTGTAACGATACCTGTAAAAATATCAAAATTGCGATACTCGGAGCCTCGATCCTATCTCGCGAGGACATAAAATAGTATCGCCAGGCGCTCCTATCTCAGTTTGACAATTGTTGCTGTTACATCCACCTCACCATAATCCTTCATCACATATATATTAGCTATTTATAATTTCACAAACTCATCCTTACTACTCTGTATAATCAAAGACTTAAAGGAGAACTTCGGTATTTTTCAAACTGTACCTATGTTGTAGCATGCTCTATGATCATTTACTCACCCAGACAGTTGTGGCGCATGCTATGGCGCATGGTAGTGACATAATCGCTTATGCAGGCAGGTTGCAGGTCAGCACAAAAGGCTTGAAAGGACCCTGGAAGAACAACAACAAAGGATGTACTTGCTGTATACAGGTCACGGAGGGATCCGACTAGCATTTGCTAACAACACATTGGTAAAACCAAGGTGTTTTGTGGCAGATAATGCCTTATTTAGTAGGCGAGCAACGATTGCCCGATCGCTCCCGTTATAGGGATTTATGCTGATCGCGTGTTCACATAAATATTTTATGATGGAGCTCGAGTTGCGCCACAATTGTCTGGGTGAGTAAATGATCATATAGCATGCTACAACAAAGGTACAGGTTGAAATAATACCGAAGTTCTCCTTTAACTGTAATGTGTTCCTAATGGTTTGTCATGGAGGGGGGTCCTGATGAGATCACATGTACCCTTAACTCATGGTGCAGCAAGGAGAGTACCAGCCCAGCTCCAGTCGTGTTTTTGGCTGTAACTCCCAGTCAGACAGCAAGAAACACATGGAGTATTATTAAAAATCATGGAACAATGCCATAAGTTGTCAGATGAAACGAGGCGCTTGTGGTTAGCAGCAAAGCTAAACCAAGATCTACGTAGCTAGTATCTACGATACTAAATAAAACAAACTACATTTTAATCTGTAAATTATATAAATAAGTGGTATGTGTGAGGTGCATTTTACCACCCATGTGTGGCTGCATACAGAGCCATCACAGTCCTTTAAGATGTTTCATCTCTCATTTACAATATTTGTTGAGGTTTTTTAAGTCATACGTGCTCAGAGTCCAAAAACAATACTACTTTCAATACTGGCCTGAACCTTTGGGCAGGGGCATTCAAACTCAGACATTCATTTTGCAACAGGAAAGCAGTGTAATCCGTGTTAATCTCTGGTCTTTTCACTGCAGGTATGCTCCAAGACACAAATGAAATCACCCCAATCTCCACATCAAGGGATTTTGAAGAAATACAGCTTATATTTGATTGTCACTGGTCTGATCTGTGCTGCAGAAAACAGCAGAGGCAGCAGTGCTCATGGTGAAAATTCAATTTAAAACAATACTTTTGAAACTTTAATCTCTGCTAGTTTCACTGTGGTCACACACTGAAACATTGTTGACTCATTTCTTGATTAAACACAATCAGCCAGCTTGTAGGTGAATTAATTACACTTTTTTTCATTTATCAGAAAAGTCCTGCTTTACAGATTTAACTTGTGTGATGCATGAGCGACATAGCAAAGCAGAATATGAAATAAGTGCAAATTGTAGGTGAGTGCGATGTGGTGGACTATACTGGTTAGAACTAATTTAAGTCTCTGAATGAACATCTAACTTCATCAAGTACAGTTAAAGCATCTAAAGAGGCTGAAACAACTGTAGCGATGGGTAAAGTCAGGAAATGAGAATGAAATGAAGAGTTATAGGACATCTTTCAATTGACGGGAAAAGATGCCTGGTACTCCTACTTAATAACTATTATTATAATTTACACACTACATATTCATAGATTAATCAAATATATTTTACTAAAGCCTGCTCTTTTCTGTATCAGACACTCAAATACAGTACATTACTTCATGTCTTACAGCTTCTGGATTGCACAAGCTGAAAGCTAACTACGTGTAGGTGCTGCTGAATTCTGTCTGCGGTGTCAGCGTGAGTACTTGTGCAAACTAGCTCAACCCTGATCCAGATCTGATTTACAGTGAGCTGCCTTTTTGATCGAGGTGTGGTTGTTTGTCAGAAGCTATCAAAGAGCTGACCATGGAGAAATGGTAAATGATAAAGAGGCTAAAAAATGGGTCTGTCAGAGGTATCAAAGCTTGGTGGCCTGCCAAAACACATAGGTTTGTTCCAAAAAGCAGCTTCACGATTTAAAAAGAATGAACGCAGAAAAGAAAAAACACAAAAAACCATTGGCATAAAAGATCTTTATAACAGTTATTTTTACCTGTTACTCAGGTGCCAGGAAAATCTGGTTTAACTTACTGAGCGGTAAGTTAAGAGGTGGGATATCTTTCACCGGTCAAGTTAGTTGCCTGATTGTACTCTAACTGAGCTGCCCCCGCTCATTAAACATAAAGTAAAAAAGAAAGAAAAAAACATTTAAACTGAATGTGTTGAGACTGAGGAAATGAAAAAAATGGATATTCCTGCAGTGCAAAGGATTAGTATTGATGCTTTTCTTTATTTTTTACAGTGCAAAACAAACTTTTCCTGTATTTCTAGTCTATGTTCATAACTGATCCGAAGCTTTTTTGTTTCATTTGTTGTATTCTGTTTTTTAAAATCCAAACACTCCCATTTTTGCATACTCTCCCAACCTGCTCTGGGCCCCTTTGGGATCTTTCTAAAATTAATTTAGCAGACTTCTGTACATAAGCAGAGGACTCCAGGGTTGTTTTCATATTCTTCTCAGCACTTCCTCTTATGGGAGAGCTTACTGTATTTATGTCTGTTTTCCTCCTCCTTTTACAAAGACTGTACCAGCTGACAAAACACCAACATGCCTCATTAAGGGTTCATTGTTGATGATGTTTTGCCTCTCTGGATTGCCACAAAGATTGTAATGAGCATTCCACATCTTGCATCAGCCATAAAAGGGTAATCTGTGTGTGGGAGTGTGTTTTACATAAAAAGACAAAAGCCATCTGATTTAAATGACAGTCATTACCTCCTGTGAAGAATACCTGGTCATGTAAGAGACATTTTGTAACTCTACTCCCGTCTTTTGGCAGAAACTTTCTTTAATCTGTCTTTTAAACTTCTTTTAAATATCCTTTAATGTTTACAATTGTAGAAAACAGGACCTCTCTTCGTAAAAAAATTATATATATGAATGATTGGTTTTACAGTGTAATCCAACATCCTCTTCTACTTCGTTATGAGGACCATGGCTATTTAAAGAAATCACTTGTGATGGACATCTGTTTCAATGTTGGAACCACTTATTGTCTTTTTTTGTAAAATGACAATAAATAATGTAATCAAATTTAATCTACTAATCTAATAATATGAGTTGCACATCCCTTTTGCCTTGTTTGGACCATACTTTTCAGGACACCTGGGTTATACTGAATGGTATAAACAGCCAACATGTTTGATTGTATTAATTGGAATTTCTCTGGGCTTCAACTATATTGCTGTTTTGCAGGCACCTGCGGACAGGATTTCTAACCAGCAGAGAGGCTCTACGGTTCACATTTATGAATTACACTTTAAGAATTTCAATAAAAGTCTTTGGGGGAACTTTAAGGGAAGGAAGATCAATCCAGATATAGATGGTGTTGGTACCTGATGATAGTGTCAATACTTAAGCATCAGTTTCTCTCATCCATTGGCCTGAAA
Source organism: Craterocephalus amniculus (assembly GCA_036024015.1). NCBI lineage: Eukaryota > Metazoa > Chordata > Actinopteri > Atheriniformes > Atherinidae > Craterocephalus > Craterocephalus amniculus. The sequence continues at coordinate 1,308 of JAVQJG010111810.1, read as the reverse complement.
CAAAAAGTTGGTCAAATGTAATTATGTCTCTGGCCATTACAGAGTTTTGCTTTTATTTTATTTAAACTTTAGTCTTCATATCAATTAATTGTGTGTATTTGTTAAAATAGTGATTTTTGTCACAAAATATATTTCTTATAAAAATCTGATTAAACACAACATAACAGAAGAATTTAAAATTTAAGAATTTAATTCTTTTCAAAAGAATCTTTGTTTTTGGAATAAAATCTTTAATTCTATATAAACTTTGCTTAAAAACCATTATGGAATTTATCATGGACATGAAACTAAAATTCCTTTATAGCTGTCAGGAAAATTCATTAGTATATTGATTATGCATACACCAAATTAATTATGACAAACTCTTCTTCCAAACTGAGAGTTCATAGGCAGGTTTTTGGAAGTTGTTTTAGTTGTGTCTGCAACACATGTCCTGTATTTACTTGGTCTGTATACAAAGTTTTAAAGTGCCATACAACACTTCATGACAAGTCCACTGTAAAAACATGAATAACTGATGCTGCTGCTGAAATGAGTCAGTTTGCTAGAAGGGGATTTGCTCTTTGCTTCATGGCCAGTACATGAGTAAAGTTTCCCTTTGGCATTGGTTTCCTGAAAATAGCAAGATGCTGTTAGTAATGTTATTTTCAAGCACTTACTCAACAAATGACAGGGTCCTGCAGGGGTTAGAGTGAGGTGGTGGAAAAGACTGAGATATGATTTGCAGACAAGTTTGGGATACCTATCTTTTCATGTAGGTTCTTTCTTTTTCTTTTACCTGCAACTTAGTTAATTGCAGGTTTTCAATGGTTCCATTTAGGTACTAAAGGAAAACAAAATGGTTTAAATTAAGACAACATAGATCTTTTTTTAAAACAAGAGAATCAGTAACTAAACAAGATCAGTAATTGTGTTTGTGATCAGTGTACTTAAGCAGAAATGTTCCTGAAATGAATAGAAATGGGTATGAGTAAAAACGAAGATTTCAAATTGCAAATTGAGACTTACATTCCAGAAATACTGTTTTTATAGCTACATCAGCTCAGATCTTTTACCCATGATGATTAGTATCGATAAAACTGTAGCATGTGGTTTTGACTGAACAAGATCGCTGCAGTACTTCAGGCAGTAATCGAGTTTGGCAATCTTCAGAAACTATCAGACAGTACATGAGGGATTTTGGTCTTTGCGATGCTTGGCGCTCTCACCATCCCACACTAAGAGAATACACCTTCTTCTCTTCAGTTCACCGCTCCTTCTCTAGAATAGATTATGTTCTAACTAGCAACTCACTGATGGGTGACATTT
>JAVQJG010111803.1:0-15040 GCA_036024015.1 Craterocephalus amniculus | reverse complement strand
TTCTTAGTTTCCCCCCAGAATTCTGAGGATCCCCAAGTGCCCCGGTCCACGCTGTGAAAACCACTGTTCTGACAAATAGTGGTTTACGTTTTTGCCTGTATAACATACCTCATATAATAAAACTAAACTTCATAGAAGCATTTCATCCCAATTGGCAAATTTCACAACGATGATCGCAAAAGAAGACATGATATATGTGTGAGTTACACTGGAACCGCTCACATCCTGACTCTTTCTGCTGCAGTTTTTTTTATTAAGTTTAGAAAATATACACTGACTGAGCGCTGGACAAATCAGGCAACACGAGAAGGTGGCTCTCCTCCTGCTTGTCAGCCTTGCAGATTTAATCAGAAATACGTTTTGCCACATAAGTTTGGAGAAACCTGACAGATTTGCCACAGAAGCTGCTGTGTCTGGTATTTTTGGTTTGCAGAGGGAGGACAGGCAGTGACTATTGCATCTAATCAAGTGGAGAAAGCCACATAATGATCTTGGGAAGGAAAAGTTTCAGTTATTTATCAGCTGGCTGGGGGAGTTACCTGCAAATGAAAAGTTTGCTTCATATGTTTCTGAAGTTGGATTTAGTTTTCTTTTCTTTCTGCAGGCATCTTTAATATTTCTTTGATAAAAGAAGAATCAAGCACCATTTGTTCCAACTAGTCAATAATCAAACGCAGGACTTGGTGTTCAAGACATTTGCACATGAGATGTTCTAGAAAAAGAGGCAACTGCAAGTTGAGAGAATGAAAATTTTATATGTATAAGATGACAAAGAATAGCCGACTTTGATGTCTTTGGTTTGATCATGAACTTAAGCCTGTAGTGCTGAAAACAGAGCCTCAGCAGCATCACAGTTACAGAATACATCATGCAGGCCCAACGCCTTGGAACCGGACTGATCTACTCTGAAGATGCTGCAGTGAAACAAAGTCAAGCATAAATCATGATTAAAATATTTCCTCAGAATGCTGCAGGTATTAAAACTATCTGATCTGTAAGGGATTCATAGAAATGCTGCATTCCTCCTAATGCAATAAAGCAGCTGTACTCAAGACTCGGCATCAAGTTTATGCAGAAATGTGCAATGAAACCACAGTTTTCACTTTCTAAGAACTTCTTCATCATGACTTTAACCTTATTGTGACCTGCTTTTCTTTTTAAATTGAACATTTTATTACATTTAAGATGAACTAACCACTTGTTCCATGTCCAATGGCCAGTTTCCTCCTTAAAACTCAGAATTACATGAAAATATTGTTAAATCAGGTGACAGAATGGTTACTATGAAACCAAAAGCCAAATTAAATTATAAACAGTATTTCTGAATTATTTCCACCAGCATATATTGATGGATTCATTCCAATTAAAATATCACCTTATAATTATTGATTATTGAATGATTATTTCCTCGATAAAAATGAGTTCCCCCGACTAAATTCTGAAAAACTAATGAATAAATAAGAGCAAACAAGTCTTTCGAATGGATCTTTGAAAGGTACGACTCTTTGAGATCCAGCTACCTAGAGCTAGCCCAGGGATTGAAGAGGGTTTCGGACCAAAATGTTTCTTGCCATGTTTAATATTATGCATGCAGTATCATTTATAAATGAAGAGTGATTATAATAATATTATAAGAATGACTTTACCACAAAGACTTTATGACTTTTACCATCAGAGTTGTCATCAAAGGCGAGGAAACTACAACATTAAAGGATTCATACGGAAAGAAGTTATCTGAATAATCTTTAGTTTCATTCTTTAATCAGTCAACAACACATTTTTATCATGAGGAGGGACCGTGTGTGTTTGTTGTTTGTGGCTTTTCTGATGTGCATGCGGTCATCCTGCAGCAGTCCTGCTCTCTGCAAACCCCTGCTGCAGGTGTATTATAATAGAGTGAGCGCTATTCATTCACCCGGCTTCATTTCTTCTTCTGTGGCCAGCGGCTCTGTTCCTCTGCAGCCCGCTCAGCCGTGGACTTGTACATGCATATGAGAAAGATTTGACTTTGTGCTCCTTTTACTGTCCTGGACATTTTCCTTTTTTTTTATTTAAGAAGTGGTCAAAGGGTTGGTCAGCTCGCCTGAGGAGCGAGTGTTGCTCAGCTTCGGGACTCTGTGGTTCACTGATTAGATTTAATAGATTTTTCGACAACAATGGAGCTTGTTTCTGTTGCAAGTCAGTGAAGCAGAGCCGAACAGGAGAAATTACCATTCAGTTTCTGACTTGCTGTGAATGAGCAAGTTAAGTAAACTATGCTGAAAGAAAATATATATTTCCTTGAGTTAGCAAAGAAGAGGAGGAGTGTTGTTAGATTGGGTGAGTTTATGGAAATGCAAAGTTTTCAAAGCACAACATACAGTATAAATTCACTTAGCTATGAGTCTCATCTTCATATGCCTCTTTGTCTTTTTCATTAAGGTTACTTCTACACCTAAAACTTTTCATTTTATTTGTCTGTTTCTCCAAATTTTGTAGTCTTGACTTCGGCTTCCTGCGTGGAAGCAGAAGGCTGATAACTTATAACCAATAATTTATTCTGTTATTGGTGAAAATTTGCACAAGATGGACACGTTTAATTGAATAACCGGATCGATACTGTTTTCATTTAGCTGCTCAGAATCAGCCAAATTACCTCTCTGAAATGACTTAAGGGGCCCGAGTCCATCCGAGGACCATCATTTGAATAACCCTGCCTCGGGGCAGAAAGAATTGACATCCTTTGATTTGTGACATCAGCTCTGTATGGAAATGGCTTTCAGGGAAGCTCCGTGCATGTTCCACCTTTTATTTATGGCCATTGTAGCGCCTGGCTGGAAGCCACAACCAGCCACACGCCTCCCTCTAACACCACCCCTGCTTAAGATGCAGTGGAGCCTCTATGGGTTAGGAGGGCCAGCTCTATCAATCTGCTCCCTTCCGGCCCCCACGTTCCCCTGTGCGGTTAATCACTGCCACTAATTAGTGCTAATTACTCATTGCTGCCCGGGAGAGCCCCCCTCACTGGCTCACACTGATTTGAAGGTCCTCTGTGGCACCTCGCTGCTTGGCATTCCTCAGGTACAGGAGGTTTGGGGGGGTTGTACAGGTACGTGGGAGGTGCTGAGGGGGAGCTCATCTTCAGCGCCGCCGTCTGCAGATGGAAAGCTAGCATGGCAGCTCAAACTGGTTTGTTCTGGTGTGGCCGCCGGCCTTGTCTGCATGCGCACGCCCGGCCAGGCTTAATGAGCCAGCACCTTTTTGCTCCCACTGTCATTAATTGTGTGCGGCCATGACTCTGGGTAACATTGTGTTTGGTTCTTTTCTCCCAGTAATTTTACTTTAATAGATTCAATTTGCTTTCATTTGCTTGGTATTGATTTATTTGTCCTGCTTTGTCTCGTCAAGCATAGAAACCTATAATTTCTCACAAAAGTTTGCGAGGGAAAAGGCAGAGGGAAAAAAAATAATTTAATTTGCTAATATTGAGCGAATTATATATTTTTTTTCTTTGAACAAAAAAAGGAAAGATGACAAATGATGTTGACGCAGCGTGGAAGTGAGGCTTGAGTAAAGCTGAACTCGTGTCATAAGGAAGAAAATATTCCGGGTTTCAGGTGCAAACATGGAAGCTTAATAACAAGCTGAAGGGTTGTTAATGTTGCTAAATGCCATCAGATCTTAACCCGTCAACTCTTTTTTAAAACTCCATCTCCTAATGGAAGGTGAGGGCTTCATGTCAGCCCTGAATAATTACACAATGACAGCTGATAGGGAGAGAGCGCAAATTGGTATTTTGGAGGGACGTTTTAGATAAAAGGTTTGAGGATGTGTCAGAAACGGATTGCTTTAGCCTCTGTCAGAGGGACATGGGGTACAGCACGGCGTGTCACCAGGAATCAGCGCGAGGGTAAAGCCTTTACCTCTCACGACCTCCAAATGTGTCCAGCTTTGGTAACTGTGACAGATGAAGAAGTGCGATGATAACACACATGCAACACTCCAGAGATGGAGGGGTGGCTTTTCTTCCAGTGGTGGGAATAATCACAGAAAAGGTTTTAAAATCACCCCTAAAATAAACAAAAGAAGCAGCTTAAATGTTTATGTATATAAATGAAGCCGAAGTAGACGTGGAGCTGACCACACGTCCCATTGTCGAGGTGGTTCCTAGATGTTTGGCACCAAGGCTGAGTAGGACCTGTACAGGAAGGCCAAACGACAACTTGAGGCTCCTGCAGGAAGCCAGATTCCCCACATCACACAGCAGGGATTCCTTTTCCCCTTCTTCATCTTTTTCCTTTTCTTCCCTATATTCATCTTCGGGTACTTCTTTTTTCTTCCTCTTCTTTCGCTTCTTTATTCCTCTTCTTCACTTTCTTCAACATATATTTCTATCTGCATCTTCTTCTTCCTTTTTTTATTCATATTCTTCATTTTCTTCATCTAATTCTTCCTTTTCCTCCCATTCTTTATCTTCTTAATCTTCTTTTTTCTTCATCGCCTCATTATTTTTTTTAATCTTCCCTATATTCATCTTCATCTACTTCATATCTTTTTCTTCATCTTATCATCTTCTTCTTCTTCAGCATCATCATCTTCAGCTTCTTTTCCATCTATTTTTTCTTCTTATTATTCTTTTCCTCTTTTTTTACACATCCTCCTCCATCTTCTTCTATTTCTACTTCATCCCTTTTTCTTTTATTTACCTTCTTCCTCTTCTTCTACTTTTTCCTCCACCTCCTCTTCCTCCTCTTTATTTGATTCTACACCTATCTGTATCTTCATCTTCTTTTTCATTTTTAAGCTCTAGCAGGTTTGATGAAGACCTTTTTTATATTTGTGGTCCTGTCGTTTCTGAAATGTTCTGTAGTTTTATTTTGCACATCAGGTTGTTGCAGAAAAACTCTAAATCATACTTTAACTACTTATAAGAACATTCAGAGAAAAGGTGAAAAGAGAAAAGGTTTCTTCATAAAAATGCATCCACATCTCCTTGTTGTTCAAACAGCTGTCTGTGACTCATTTATTAGAGTGAAGGGACTCTTGTTGTCGTGGTTACGCGTGTTTGAAGACTGAACACTCATGTTAATGTTTTTGGAAACCAACAGGAAAACCGGGACGTGTACCAGTGTTTTGTTGACCCATCCGTCCATCTGAGGACGTTTTCCTGTTTTTCTCGGGCGGGACGTCTCGTGTGACCGCTCTCGCATCTCTCATGTGATTCTGCAAAGACAGACAACAACGAGCCTCAAGTGAGCAGAAACAGCTGTGATTCTGTCAACACCACAGGTGGATTATGACTCAGTAAAGTCTTCTCCTTTGTGTTTGCATGGCGTAACATGTTGGCATCAGTAACCGTATTACAGGATTCATTCATTTCAGAACCTCAGATAAATGCAAAATAAAGACGAGGATCAAATTACTACCTGCAGGAAGAAGCAAGCTGCTACCCTGCATCCTTGTTTTTTTCTTTTTCACACATTTCTTGTTGAAACTTTACACCAGACACAAAAGCTATTTTGTTTTCTTAATGAATTTCTCTGAATAGAAGATATGAAGCTTCTTTTCAGCTTGAAAATAATTTATTTCTTGTCAGTGTGCCTCCCTGGAAAGTGTATCCATCTTCTCTCCACTAAGATAAATCCCCTCTGCGCAAACGTTGTTCATTAAACCTCTGAGATTCATTCAGGTTTATTTTTGGAGTGAGAGATTCATCGTTATAGCTGTGTTGATTTTCCACACAGTCTAAAGGGTTTTATTCTGCTGCTGCCTCAGCCAATATGTTTCCTTGGAGCAAACACGAGTGAGATAAGGTTAGAGGTGATCTCCTCAATAGTGACATTCAGTAGGTTTTTAAAAATTCAGAGACGGGGACAGGAATGTCATCTCGGCACCACTGGTATTTCTTTGGCAGACACATTTTAAATGGATCATTGGTATTCATACATCCAGCCTTGTTTTCTGGCTCCTGACAACACGCGGCGTGTGAAGGTCAGGCTTTCTTTCTGTTCACAGGCACTTAAAAACGTAAATGCTCGTTGTGTTTTTCTTTACCCAGTCGACTGTTCAAATGTGAATTAATTGGTGTTTTAATATTTTTTGAAATTGCAAAACTAATTGACAGGTTCGAGCAAAATGAGCAAGCATAAAGGAGCGGCTGATCGCCTGAGCCAACTTTTCTTTTTTAGATGTGAAGGATCTTCTTTCCTGGTTTGGAAAAGCTGATGATAAACAAAAGCCTCACCCTTTATAAAACATGCCAAATCTGTGCTTTTGTGGGTGTCTTCTGGAGGATTTGTCTGCGTGATACTTTTGTTCTGTTTCATCTCCCCAACCCCCTAAACCCAAAATATTTCCACATAATTACGAAACAGCAGGTGTCTGATGAAGATACCCCCGTCTGTAAATCTTTCCTCTCAGCAGCCTCCGCATCAACCCTAAAACAAAGACGAATCCCTCCAACTTCCAGCCTTCTAGGCGGGTTTTTTTATTTGTAAAAGGGGGATACTGTTTCAGCCACAAATGTCACCAATGTGGGGGACTTCAGACAAGCTGTAATCTGTTGCATTGCACCGGCTCTTAATTGACCTTTTGTTCTCTGCCCCCCTTTTTATTTCTCAATCCAGCAGAAATAAAGTCATAATCCTGAGGTGAAAACCCTATGAAGCCCAACCTAAAGGCCATTCTTATTCATTACATCGGCTCGGCGTGTTGTTGGCTGTCGCTGCCACCGAGGGGCCTGTCCACGGCTGCAGCCGACATCTGTTGGCATAATGTAGCGTTTGGGGCTGCAATGGCCAACAGGAACTGATTTATAAGGTTCTCTGTTTAAGTGGGTATCTTAAGGTAATTATAAACTGGTGGGGGGGTTGCTACTAATTGCACCTTCCCTGATCTGTAATGAAGGCCAAACAGCGTGAACGAGCCCATCCTGCGCGTCTCAGGCAGTGGAGGAGCGAGGGCAGCTGAGCTTGACCAGTTAGTGTTGGTTTAGCTCTGGGCTGGAGCGCCTCACCTGCTGTTATGCCTCGTCTTCAGCCAATTTCTCTTGAGTAATTAACTGTGTTGCCACATATGGTGCAATGGTGGAAAGTCTGATCGCTGGCGGATGCAGAGGAGTCAGAGTCGGAGCCGGCTGCGGGAACCCTGCGGTGACCAAAGCGCCAAACCCTCTGCGCCGAGCACAAATGGTACGACTGGAAAATTCTTTTGACATGCACAATTAAAAACAAATGTTGTTTCCACATGACATAAATGAGTGTAATTAATCACTGAACAAATGAATTATTAGGAAGATTAGAAAATGAGGTAGATTAAGTAGACCAATGAGGCTTGAATTATTAACAATATTTGTGTCGGTTGATTGAGGTTATATGAAGAGAGCACCGTCTGGTAACAGATGACAAAGTAATTAAAGTTGGAGGATTTCATACGTGATGCATGGAGAAGTTCATGCAGCAAAATAAATAAAAATAACTACAAAAAAAACAGTCATTCTCTCATGTTTTTACCCTTAACTTTCATTTACCTATATTTTACTTTCATAGAGTTTTCCATTAATTCCCGTCACTTAGGTTCTTATTAATCGTGTGGACCCGAAATAAAACCACAGAAAACCTGCAGCAGATGTTTGAATCAACCTTCCTGCCAAGTTTCTTTGTGCAGCCGGTGGAGCTGGTGCAGATTTAAAAGCATATAGTAGATACTGAATCTGTTTCCTCAGACCCCACTGCAGCAAATGCAGTGATAAACAAAAAAACCTTTAGTTCTATTCATAGACCTGCATTGATCACCAGTATCACTACAGCAGTTTGAAGTAACATTTAATTATTCATCCTTTAAAAATATCAACACGTGGCTTCACATTGCTAGAAGAGATTTATTCCCTGTGTTAATACAACTAATGTTATGAAAGGCTGTTAACTTCAAATATACATAAAAAACATACATTACTGGTGCAATGCATTTCTTAAGAACAGTAAGTGGTTGATGTATGTTAGTTTTTCCATTATATTTGAAAATACAGTGTAAAATCTATATTCTGTACCCATGTTTATTTAACTATTTCATAATAAAACATATTTACTTATGGGTGCATTTATATAACAATTGAATGCATCCATACATTACATACATGTAAGAAATTATGTTGCATTACTTTATATAGGGTTGGCTTTTAAACCAGAGCGTTATTATATAAATATCTATTGTGTTCATCAGGATTAAATGTACTATCTAATCCTAATACCTAGTTTTTCATTTCCCTCTGACAGGAATTTTTTCTCCCAATATGTATTTAACTTAGTTTAGTCAGTGATAATTGATTAACAATTATTTATCAGTTTTAATCCTTTTCACCAAAGATCAAATACTAAAACCCAATCAGCTGAAAACTTAACAAATGTTTGTTATTCTATCCAGTTGAAATGAAACAGCCAATCGTATCTAATGAGCTCTCCTGCCCTCACCAATATGGCAGACATCATAGCAACAGGCTGGAGTGGTTGATGCTGTGTCAAAATAGCTATTAGCCTATTGTTAGTATTAAGCTACTGTACATAACAGTGTTGCTAGCGTGAGTTTTAAGAGATGTGGGGAAACCGGGTCATATTTAGTTTATTGAGTTTATCAAACTTGATTAATATCTTATTGGAGTTGAAAATTAACTATAAATAGCCTATGCTCAAAGATTAGTGCTGACTAAGCTAACACTGCATTATTAGGCTAGCAAAGGTTGCCAGCTAGTTTTAAAGTAGCTATTTAAGAAAAATATCCTGTAATAGATTTCATATAGGAATAGGCTATATAAGAATTAGTTGATATCTCAGTTCTTTTTTATAAAAAGGAAAGACTGGGATCAGACGAAGACAGAACCCAGTCCCCGTATCAGCAGCTTAACATGGAGCTAGCCACACCATGATCCACTCTGCCACTGCCACCGCCACATGAAGCTAAAATGTTTTCTTTCTGTTTAATGGCTAAACCACAGTTATCCCATCAGTGTTAGACAGGAGAACACAATCATTTCCTTTCTTACTTTCTGACCCTCAACCCTGCTCCACACATGTATAAAAGCATAGCTCCGTCACTGGATAAAGGCTACATCAACCATTGTTATATTAGAAAAATGTTTGGTCAAATATTAAAGAAAATGGCTTGAGGTCTGACGCTTGTAGCATTGTAAATATTCCTAGACTTCAAGGGAAATGAACCATATTTATCCCGTAGAAGAGAAGAAAATGAGTCAAATGGTCACATAGAATAATTAACATACCAAAGATGGGAGAAGTTTTATAGCTCATACATTTGCTGAAATCATAATCATGTTAGACTGTTGCTACTAGACCTCCTATTGTTGGGGAAAAACATGAAAAATAAATGTGCTTTACTCAGTCTCTCTACCAATTAACTACACATTATACACCACATAGAAGCTGAGATTCTTCAGATGTGAATGATGTATGCCATTCCAGGCTAAAACCATTACTGTAGATCCGGTAAACTCGTTTTTTCTGACCAATTGCAAATGTAGTTTTTTCAAAGTCAGCCTGTATTCCAGTAGCACAAGATGCAGCAACAAAAACAGCCCTGTTACATCAGCAAGGCAGCAGTAAAATAGTTGGTCCACAACAAGTCTTTTATCCATAAAAAACAGCTTTATGTGAAAAACTGCAGGATTTTAGTGGGTTAATATAATGCAAGCTAAAGAAATATCTTGTCCAAGTTTTGTTCCTCCATATTGAGCATGCACTCAGTGTTGACCAGAAAGTCAAACCTCTAGTAGAACAAGTTTCTGTTCAAGAACCAGAACTACTTGGGAGATCCCAGTTCTAGGATGCTCTAGCCCCTGAGCTGCATGTGAAGCAAGGCTGTGCCACATAACGAAGCATATTTGTTTCTCTGAGACCAGGCAGTGCACGAGCCTCAGCGTCCTGAGTGAGCGACTCTTGTTTGAGTCAAACCTCTAAATGTTGACTTTGCTGCTGCTTTTGTACTGCCTCGTATCTGCAAACACTGGCAGTCATTGGCAAATTGATCTATTCTGTTGTGTGGGTACGTGTTTGCATTTCCCTATCCAGGTATTTAATTCTCAGGCAGTACCAAAGTCACAGAGAGGTGGTTGAGACTTTGACTCCAGAGACTGGTACCCAACAACCTACCCCCCCCCCCCCACTCTCTCTCTCTCTCTTTCTCTCCATCAGGCTCCTAAAACAAGCTTTTCAAGGAGTTCTGTTTTCGAAGAAGTTGACACAAGCCATTGTGCGCTATCACTAACTTTTGAAATATTTAATCAAGATTAAAATCTTTGCTTAATCATAACAAAGTACTTTGACTTCCCCAAACTGACAGCCATGAGACATTAAAAACGAGTGAAGAATGATGCTCCAGTTTTCATGAGCAGATGTTGTGCAAAGAATGAAATAAATGTGCCGATAGTTAATTTAAGTTATTTTTCAGACCCGCCGAGCGTGCATGCTTAGAAACTTTTGCGGGCGCATTTACATAACAAACATGAAGTTAAATACATGCACCATATGTCAGGGTTTGGGCAAATGTATATATTGGAACCAGTGAATGTGTAACCGGAGAGCATAATATATGTGTTATTTGAGCAAACCCAGCAGTGATTATAGGTGAAACTGGCCCCAGTGAATAATGGCTTGCATGGCCCAGTGTAAGAAATGACATTTTGTATTTCAGAGAAGCACAATAAGCTGTAGTTCAGGATCACTGGTGTACAGAACAGTGGAGGGGATGGGGTATTAAAAACAGGGAGGTGAAGCTGTGTTTAAGCACTGAGTTGCAGAGAAAAGAGTTTCCGTCGAGTGAGTGACACAAAAGCAAGATTAGGGGATCAAGTGCAGAAAGATGAGAGAGGAATTTAGTGGAATTGACAGCACATTCAAGAGCCTCCGAGAGGAAGGGAAGACAAGAGACAGGGCGATTAATTTTAGAGATTTGAAGGGTCAAGATTGGGCTGCCTGATAATAAGCAGAGTGAAATGAAACAATTTTGAAAATATGCACTGATGTAGTGTCGGGTGGCGGCTGGTCTGGGAATGGAGGTTTGTCAGGGCTTCTACAAATGACTCCGTATCAGGCAACAGAGTCTGTATCTGCACCGATGCAAGCACTTGGTTTCTTCACGGTGAATGTGAAAGACCAATGAAAGAATCAGAGGAGGGGAGGGGGTTGTCGTGGATGTAATTAGCCAGTCGTTTCTAATAGTGTCCATAGCAATGCATTTTCATGGCGATGTCATTTTACTTTAGGCAATATGCCTTGAAGTGTAATTTCTGCCTGAGCGTTTAGACGCAGAGCTATCGATTGCATTCGGTGAATGATCTTCTCAGAAACCCATCATCTACTTTAATAATGTCACTCACCACCACATTCTCTCTGCTTGGTTTCCATTAATACCCAGCCTACGTGACGTTGTCAACATTTGCCGCTCAAACAACAGGGTCTTTGAAGCATGGTTAGTTTGCAACTGGGTCATTTAATCAATTTATACAATTGAACCTATTTAACATATTGATATGCAGTTACCCTGTAATGTGTGTGGCCTTTTATCCCCTCGAGTGAAACAAACTCCAAGGGAGCTTTCCAGATCTTCTGCCATTATTTATCATGTGACATTTAGCCGGGCCCTGATGGCGGCAGCTCTCCACTTTAATTAAAGGTTCAACCTCTTCACTGGATGACAAATTGACTGGTTTGTGCCTTGGAAAAGTGGAGGAACATGTCTAGTCAACCCTGCTCTTCCCTGACGGTGGGCTTGCGTCGGGGGAGAGGTAGTGGAGGTGGCATTTTAGTCGAGTCATCACCGAGCAAGGTCAGAGAATCTGCTGTAGTATTGGTGTTTTTTAAGCTAAATTTATACTTATTGTCTGAGCAAAAAAGTAAAAAATAAATTGTTCTTTGTTTGTTTTATTTTTTGTATCTGAATAAAATAATCCTAACTTCCTCCTTGGGCTTTTCTTTAAGTTTCCTGTGACCTTCTGTTTGTGCAGATGCGAGATCTGCAGCTCGGTCGGTAGCACCAAATGGCTAATGGTCCATCCCCCGGTTATTTTACGGCAGGCTGGAGAATATGTCCACTTTGCATGGTTCCCTTCTCCCATTTTTCAAACTTCGCCTGGGTTGGGGGTGACACAGCTTGAAACGGGTTTCAGGAGAAGCAGCAACACAAATGGAAGAGTAGGCCCAGATGATACAATCACTTTGTTCAGCATGAGCACTTCTGCAAACATGTGGGGGGTTTCTGGAGGAGGAGGAGGGCTGCTTCTGCAGGGCAGACGCCAAGGCTTCTGTGTAAGATGAGATGGTGTAAACAGGCAGATTGGCTCTCTGCACTGTGTTGGCTCCTTGAGATTTCATGCTAGCTGGATTTATAGAGAGTCACAGTGCATAGGAATGTGCCTCGGGCTCCACCGGGGCCAGGCGCAGAGAGGCTGCAGAGCTGTGAACCTCCCATGATAAACCAAGTATAAATCTTTTTTTTTTTTTTTAAGAAAAAGTAGAGAGAAAATGACACATTTCACAGCCTTAAATGATCATTTTAATGTGGCTTTCACATGGGAGTTCTCCACCTCCTCTGCCTCCATGTTTATCATATCTGTCTGCTTGATTGTTTAATAGTCTGATTCTTCTCAGATAGTTTAGCCACTGCATACAGTTCTGTGTTACACTTCTCTACTTAATTATTAAACACTTTGGGTTGTGTCCTACAGTGGCCCTGAGGTACAAAAAACATCAGATAAATCAGATAACTGATCCAAACCTCCAAAGATGACACACAAAACAACGACAAAAAAAATTTTTCACACAAATGTGGAGGAAAATAAAACGGACAACATAGAGATAAGGAGACTTTTGTAGAATGTTTTCTTCATGCTTGTTTTTGTTCATTTGATGTTTTCTCTTTTGTTGGTGTTGGTTTGGGAAGTGTAGTTTCTTGTAGGTTTGGGTGCTGATGTAGTTGGTTTGTTTGTTTTTCGTTAGATTTAATTTTCTGTATTGAACTGATCATATTTGTCTGATTTTCAGCCTCCTCGTTTCCTCCCTCCTCTCATCCTCCTGCCTGTTACCTGGAAACCATTCACAGTTCAACGTTTTATATGTCTGGGTTCCCATCATGCAGCTGGTGGTTTGGGGAGTGAGGAGTCTTTTTCCTTCATTTTTGACATCTGAAGGGACATCAAAAGTTAATCCTGCTCTGTAAATGGAATTGTAAGGGTTTCCTGATTTCTGATTAGGATCATATTCATAGTAAACTATGTGAAAATATACCAAGTTACTTGCATTATTTACATTTTAAAGCAGTGCTACTGATTCCACCTGCATCCTGTCTCTTCTCTGATAAATATACAAAGCACAAAGTAGAATTAAAATACCCAACAGTATCTTCAACACCGTAAATGTAATGTTTAGTCAGAATGAGGCCAATATCTCCTTTAGTAGAGACAAGTATCTTTTCTGATTGAAATAAACTAGTAAAGTCATGTGAATTAATCAATTAAAATGTAAATGGAAAAGTCATGTCAACGTTTGGACAATTTGATACCAGAAAATCTGGTATCTATGTGGTTACAAGTGATGCAATAATTTATGATGCATGCCACTTCAGGGGAAAAGAAAGAAAAGAAGAAAAGGGGGGAAATTTAAAGTTTTAGCAGCACCTGCTTGTTCTCAGTGTGACTGTGATGTCCGTACAGCTGCAGCTCTGGATGAACACATATATATAATCTACAGATAACATTTTTAGGTTTTGGCGTGCATCGCAGGCTTCCCACATCAATACAAACCACCTCTACCACAGCTGACTGACCAAAAACAAGCATGTGTGCACAACAAAAAAAATGAATTAAAAAAAGAACCCAGAAAGTCCTCTTGTGAAGCCGTCCTGCATGTTCAGCAGTATTTGTCAGGGTGAGATGTGCGCCTGTTAGAATGCATGTGCATAAAAAAGAAAACGTAAGTTTCTGACTAAAGCTGCATGTTTGATGACAGTGGAACAGGACCATTTGATTAGAGTGTTTAAAAATGCTCATTCCAGTAACTGACACCGACATATGAAACCATTAAACAGCTAGAGGAAGCAGGTTGTCCCTAAGCTCGGCGGAGTGGACTGGGAATGATCGAGGGGCTGCAGCTCCCTAATGACGGTCCCCTGCAGAGGGGACAGTTGTCTCAGCTATGAGCCCTACTTCCTTGACAGCCCCTGGGATCCCTTTGTCCTGTTGTAAACTATTCTGAAGGAAGGACATTTAATTGCCCGGCACACACTAATGAGTTTGCAAACTAATTAAAGGGGGTATATTACGCCCTGTGGAGGCCCACATCACTAAGAAAGCCAGGGACATCTTTAATGAGGAGCCTTGATAACCCTTCAAAGGAGGGATGTGTAGTGTCTGTAATGATGCCCAGGGTAAAGCCAAGCTCAGCCAGGGAAAATTGTGTGTGTCCGTGTGTGTGTGTGTGTCCCTCACCTCGGGTGTGTGGAGACTTGCAAGCAGATGCCAAGTGTTTTCAGTCCATCGCCCACAGCTACCTACCTACATGTCCTAATCAAAGAGTTTCACTCTCCTTCCAATAGGTTCAAAGAGACCAGCTCCACCTCTTCTCTCAGTGGGTGGTGCACACAGATTTCTGGGTTGTTTCATTTTCCTGCATTATTGTATTATTCACTGCAGCATAATCAGGATTATTAAGGAATCAGAGGAAGTATTTTAAGAACATTTTTCTGCAATTCAAATGACCCGTATATCGCACGTAAAAATAAAAATGCATGCACAGGATGCAGAGGAGGAAACCTTGGCTGAATAAGAAAGGCGGAGGTATGACACGGACAGATGGACTGCATATGCCGTCAGAATCAATGAAGGTCATGATTAGTCCTCATTTTGGAATTCATTAAATCACCCAGGGCGCTTTATGTTTTCAAGCAAATTTAGCTCAGGGAGTGTAGCTGCGGTTCAGCCGCTGCTCTCCGTCGTGTCAGCCGGAGCTCCTGCTGAGACTCCGTGCAGCCAGCAGCCCTTTTTTCCTCTGCAAAGTCA